>VRYO01000570.1:1417349-1439617 GCA_009812075.1 Sialia sialis
ACCACTGCTGACAGCAGCTCTGCTGCCTGGGCACCTCCTGACCTGCCAGATGGTGACACCTGTTCCACAACACTCAAGAGACATCACAGCCAAAGCATGTCCCAGATCAGAGCTGTATTTTTTTGAGACGGCAGTGTGATGCTCCCTGCAGCTCCAGCCTTCCCTTAGGCACAGCTATCACCCCAAATTTTTTTTGCTGGGTACTTTTCTGCCTAGGAGGGCTAGAAAGAAGGCAGGAACAGCTGGGCTGCAGAAGATGAGTAGACATTCCTCCTGCCCCAAGACAAGCATTAGCTGCCACCTCACAGCAGCCAAGGAGTCCCAGGGCTGGGTCAGGCACACACCTGGCAAGTGACTCTGGCCCTGACTGGGGTTGCTGATCTGGAATTAAAGCTGTGCACCATTTCCATTCACCTTGATTCCTTCTCTTACAGTCCTGTTCCTGGACACACTTCAGACACATGGTGAAACTCTCCCAAGAGAACTCACTGAGCTGTCAAACCAAGACTTTGAACAGACTCGTTGCAAATCCACTGCTCAACTCAATCCTTGCTTGGGTTTCATTTTTTAATGCAAGGATTCAACAATTAGCTGAGGAGAAGCTGTAAAAGAAGCCAGGCCACCAAGGACTTGTCCCACCCACATCTCCCTGCTGGTGTGGCTGCACCATTATTGCACAGCTGCAGCAACCCAGCAGGGATGTGGATGCACCAGCTGGACAGGAGTTGTACAAACCCAGCCTGTAAAACCCAGACACCTCTCCAAAGTGCACTGTCCCCTGCAAAACACTTGCCTGCCATGAAACTTGCACACAAAGGGAAATATCCACCTAAGTGACACCTGCTTTGAGCCAGGAAATAATCTTATCTCCCTGAAGTCTGATCTACAAATGAGGTCTTTATTGTTTTCATTACGCACACTGTTTATACACAGTTTCATAAAACTCACCACTAGCAACTCATCTCCATAATTAATTGAAGTAGGTGGAAACCAGAGTAAGGATTAAAGAGAGGTTTTATCAGCTTAACTCAGAGGTGTCTTCCTGAAGTCACACACCTTCCCTGTGCTGCTGCTGCCCTGGGGAACAGGGAGCACTTGGCATTTTGGCACTTCCACTTTGCTCTCTGTACTCATCTGCACGCAGACCAGACAGCCACTGGTGGGAATTGGCAAAGGTCTGAGTCCTAACTCAAAATCTGAGCTTTAAATTGCAACTTTAAAAACTCTCCTACAATGTTTTGGCTTAATAGAAGCCAAACATTGTTTTTAGATAATATGTCAAAGTACCAGGAACAACAGCTTAAAAAAGAAATCGTGAGTTAGGACTAAATTCTCTAGATCATCTAATCACATTATTTAATACCCTGACTGTGCATTTCCTGCTCTGACAGGAGCAACTCCAACCCAAGTCAGAGAGTTCCATCACCAGCACACAGCAAGTCTGCCATGGGGGGCCTAACAAGACAGAAATATTCATTTTATTCCTTTCAGACCAAAACCCACAAGCAAGTTCAACTGAGGGCAGGCAGAGAATAAACCAACTACATCACTTCATGTTTTTTCACCCACAAATTCCAAGATGTTCAACCAGGCACAACACAGAAGCAACCCCTGCAGCTTTAAAAACATTGAAGGCAATTTCCAAAGGTGCTGCTCTGGTTCCACCAGGCTCTCACCACACCTGCAGCCACTTCTAGAACAGCTCCAGGCCCACTGAGACCTTCCCTGAATTCTGCACAACCACACTGCTAAAGAGGGGCAGGAGTTCATATTCACTTTTCCTGAAGCATTTGTCTGGAAAAGGTGGATTTTAATGGTGTTATTTACAACTAACATTGTTATAACCCATAAAAGCCTGAGTTTACAGGTTTCTTTCCTGCAGTAATGTTTATCTGACAATAATTTTGCAGACCACAGGTTTACAGAGCAGGGACACCTGGCCTCCAGTTTATTCTGGGGCCCAATTAAGTGGCAGGCAGAGGTTCTGCTGCTCACCCTCCTCACTCCTCCATCTCAGCCATCTGAAAATTCAAATCTCCTCCCCCTACTTTACCTTCATCTCTTATTTTATTAATGTTCCTAAAACTACAGTCATCCTCTATCTATTTATCTGAAATCCCTTTCCATTGAGGGTCCATGAAATTGCCTTTATAACCCTTATAACTTGTTTAAGCTCAAACAGTCTCTCTCAGCCTGCAAAGGAAAATTGGAAAACTTAAACTGAACCACCTCAGTTCCCATTCAGCTTCAAAGAAAAGCCTCTTTCTGTTCTTGCAAAACTGAAATTAATACTGGATAGTCCTGGATGTTTAAGAACACCGTGCTCTCTAGACAAGTTAAAAAATAATGAAAGCCAGGGTTTTGAAAGAACAGCAAGAACTGTGAAGAAGGTTCTGTTAACCTTGAATAAATATCCTGAAAAAGGGTATTGGAAACACACAGAAATAGTGAATGAGTAAAAAATTTCAAGACATCTCCTACTTAACAAACTTCAAATAGTTTCTCTTTCCTGAGCACATTTCAGGAAACACAAAGCTACCTTTGTCAAAATGAGCTTACTGCATCACTGTCACAGCCAGCCTGGACAAACCACGATACCTGGAGCTTTTTTTGACTCCTCAGAACCAAACCCTGCCCAAACCCAACCAGCTGAGAAGGAACAGGCACAAAACACC
The DNA here is from genome assembly GCA_009812075.1 of Sialia sialis. Taxonomy (NCBI): domain Eukaryota; kingdom Metazoa; phylum Chordata; class Aves; order Passeriformes; family Turdidae; genus Sialia; species Sialia sialis. Next base: position 1,420,025 of record VRYO01000570.1, read on the forward strand.
AAAGCCAGAACCTTTTGGTGCCACACAACCTGCTGGTGCTGCTTCCCCAGGCACAGGGAGATCACACAGAGGCACTCTCACATCATCGGGGCTGATGGACAGTTCTGTGTTTACTCTGAGATAACACCTGCCTCTCCCAGGATTACTTCAGCACCTACTGGAACGTGTTTAAATGAGATGTAGGTCTACAGGCACCTGAATCTGCTTTTTGATATATTTACTAAAATGCTGGCAGGTTTGATGCCTGCTTTGCAGAGGCCTATTTTTTAAAATAGAGGAATTACACCTTGTTCTTACTTAAAAGTTCCTAAAATATTAGGCTAGACAGAGATCCAATTCCAAGCTTTAAACTGCTTGATAGACCTTGACAATAGGGCTGGCTTTTATGCAGCATCTTGTAATGCAATAAATTTTGCTTGAAACCTCTTCACCTGTGTGCCACGACACGTCACTGTGATACAGAAAACCTGACATGAAAATAAAAATAAATTAATAAATTAGTTGCTCAGAAAACAACTGTCTTATGGCCAGAAAACTACACTTCCTATGAGAGACTCAGAGAGATAATCTTATTTTAGTTTACTGAAAGATAATTTAAGAAGGAATAATTATGAAGTACAAGTAATTAGGCAGCACGTAATTTAAGACTGGAGACAAAGCTATGAGAGCTGATAGCCACAGTCCTCTGACTTCAGACTGGAAATGCAGTTAATGAAAAGCTGACATTTTAACCTGAAGTTAATGTTCTACCTCCGACGATGGCACAGGAAGTTTTTGAAGGTGTAACCTGAGCACCCAATAATAGAAAACAAACAGAAGAACCCAGCATTTCTCAATTTTTAATGCCTGTGTTGCTGCCTGCTTGCTTTTTTGAAACCACATGGAGATCTGCTTCTCAGAGAAAGCTCTCTTCCTTTTTCCAGCTGACATTATATGCCAGCCTTCCTTTTCATTGTTGAGCACCATAATTCCCCCTTTTGCTTACACCCCCTCTGCTGATGGCATTCATAAAAATCCTCTGAGTTCTCCCCTTCTCCCTTTCTAACCCTCTCCACACAGATATTTTTGGTTCACATACAAACCAAGCCAGTGATTTGGCCGCTTCCCATGGGGGAACATCAGCAGCACAGATTTAGGAATTCACGTTTTTAATCCAGCTCTGCACTTCCCTTGTCCAGAACCCCAGACAAGGTGCCCACGCCTGGGAGCAGGATCTGATGTGCAGGAAGCTGCCAGTGCCAATCCTGCACAGTGCCCAAGGATGTTTCCAGCCCAGCAGCACGGGCTGTGTCCCTGGGAAAGGAAAACCAGTGTTTTCCATAAAACACAGTCTCTCCTCTGCAGGATACAGCTCTCTGCATGTATCTGCTAACAACATCTCAGGATTTCTCCACCCCCTCCCCATGTTTCTCCTTTTTGTCAAGCTCTCCAGCATTTGTTCTGGGATCTAATTAAGGTCCCTTATCACCATGGCAAGAGGGGGGCAAGGTCTGACAAAACAGCATTAATGAACCCATTGTTTTCACTGGGCACATACAGAGTTCTAATCCCCAAGATTGGAACATATCAACACTTGGAAAAGAGAGATTAAATCTAAAGGAGTCTCTGCTGTTTACATTTTTACAAGACTTGAACTAGAATCCCTGCATTACTGGCATAATCCAATAGCAACTCAGAACTTATTTTTAATGGGAGTTCTATTCTGATTAGGACAGGCAGCTTCATTTTGTCTCCTCTTCTGAGCATATGCAGAAATCTCGCTCCTACCATCTGATTCTCCTTCAAAGAGATGAGCTCCCCGTAAACTTCATTAGTTAGATGCCATTTTATAGGTAATTCAGAACCTCTTCCCACCTTTCTGGGTTATTAAATCTATTAACATCCCAGGATATTGTTATGTAAGTACTGCTCATCTCCATTATGCAGCAGAATTAGACGGGAGCGATTAGAACCAGGTTTGCCTTGTTTCATCTCACTCCCTGTGTGAACCCAGGTACCAGAAGCCAAGAAATCCTTCAGGGGATGCAGCTTTGATGCTGAAGGGAAAGACAAAGGAGAAGCAAAGAAGTCCACGAGGGGAAAGAAACATGGGTTTCAGGTGAGAGTTGTAAGAAGATGCTGTGTTTCCTTGCCCTGCCAGAGCAAATTCTTCACTCCTCCCAGCACTGATATCCTTGTTCCCTCCCTTCATCTTCAATCCAACATCAGTAACATCCAAGGATTTTAATACCCCCTACAGTCAACCCCCTTGGAAGGATCCCCTCCAAGAACCGTCTCATTTAAATGCTACAGAAAGTGTTCTTCTTAACTCTGCCCCTCTTGCCACTGGCTCCCCAGTTGCCTTTTGAAAAAGCTGCTGAAAGAGGTTAATTTTTGGACAAGAAATCAGTCCTGGCCACGAGTAATCTGCAAAAGGAGCTCTCCACCTTGCACTAGAATAGAAGTCTTGAAAATAGAACCCTGAACCTTTCAATTAAGCATGAGAACTCCTCTGTGTCATCTAAAAGGGATGAAGTTTTGCAGCCTAAACTTTGAAGGTTGCCTCCCATTTCCATTCTGTGTAATAAGACACATATTGAAAAACTGAGTCTCCAACACAGGATAAAATGTAACTGGAAGAGCCATGGGATACCACACACAAGCAACAGAAAAAATACAAGGAGGAAACTCCAGCAGAGGAGGAACTAAACTTCTTTTCATTAAAAGAAATCAAAAAGTATTTTTAAAGCAGTACTGAGAGACTTCCTCAATGCACTTTTCTAACTTTAACTGATTTTCAGGACATTGCTGGGAAGCAAACACACCCATATTAATAATCCCATTAAACAAGAGGGGTGAACAGGACAGAAAAGTGATGGCACTTTTACAGGGCTCAGTGCTACCTCCTGTGTATTTTAAATGCAAACCTACTTCCCTTGTCCACTGTTGTGCTGTCACCACACATTTTGGAAAATAAAAGGCAATGCCAGAGAGGGAGACAGAAAGTTCACATCCCATTTATTACTTGTAAAATCCCTGCCTGCTCGGTCATCTGCCCCTCTGGACAATAAAGTGTCTTCTGCTCACAAGAGCATCACACAGTGCAAACAGAGCTGCCTGTTTGCTCTCCCATGCTCTCTGCACGGGAGCATCACGTGCAGCACTGGCATGGGTTTCAGTAAATTCAGGTTTGCAGGCAGCGTGGGACAATAAGAACAGAAGAACACAAACACTTGTGGCTGTGTGTTTATGTAGATGGTGAAGAAACGCATCCAAACCAGAGAATGTTTTGTCCTTTGCTTCCATGTTCATGGTCCCACTGGTGTCAGCAAGCACTTGTCACACCACACAGGTTCAAAGTTTGGCCGTGCCAAGGAACCAATACTGCCAGAAACAGGTTGGATGTTAAATCCTTCAGGTCCTCTGGCTACCACATGCACAAGGCACTCACCTCCTTGAGGACAAAAACACTCTGAACATTTTGAACTCCATTCAGAACTAAGCAGGAGGCTGACACAATAAAGGAAAACTTGGCTGGACTGCAGTGAGTTACAGCACCCCATCTTTCTCACCTCCAGTCCTGCCTAAAATGCTGAGGATTTTGTAGAATCATTTAGGCTGGAGAAGAACTCCAAGACCATCAAGCCCAACCACTCAGCCACATCCCCAAGTGCAACATTTTGGAGGTTTGGACTCCAATTATGTTTCCTCCATGAGAGTGCCCAACCTAATTTTATTTCAGGCACAACTGTAATAAAACTACTTCTTACTACAACCGTAATTAGTAGCTAATTTCCAAAATATAAGTGGCCATGAAATTCAGAACTGGCTATTCTTCTACAAACCAGTAATTTTTTTGCTCAAGCTCTTCCCAAATATAAAAGCACTTACATTGACAAATGCCACAGAATTACAACTCTGACCTATTGGGTAAATAAAGTCAATGTGATTTAAAATGATTCAAAGGGCTGAGAGTTGGGCTCGATGATCCCTGCAGCTCCCTTCCAAGCCAGGATATTCTATAGTTGTCTAAAATTCCAGAAACCCTGTGCTTACAGAGCCTCCCTACCCTGCCCATACATTCAGAAACTAAACACATTATCTAGAGGTAGTAAACACATTTGTAAAGGGTGTCACTTATCTGTGTCATTGTGCTGATGAATAACACTGTTAACATGGATCAGATCGCCCACCAACTACAATCACAGCCTTCCCCTGTCCAGGAACCACACAACTTCTCCAATCAGCTGCTCACAACTAATTGGCAGATGCAATTTTCAGCCAGCACTTTCTTCTCCCTTCTCAGCATCTTCCTTTTGCAGGCATTGCCCACAGCTCCAGCCTTGCTCTGCCACCTCCCTCCCTCCCTTCCAGGCGTGTCCCAGAGCTAATCTCTGCTCACAGCTTTTGAGCACAGCTCTTCCAGGCAGCTGACATTTAAATGAGCTCTGTATTGACTTTCCTCTGCTGTACCTCGAGTCCTCCTTGTTTTCCTTCTGTTCATATTCCAACTCTGCTGCTCTGCAGCTCCTTCTGAAGGTAATGGGAGCAGAGCTGGACTGATAATCGATAAATACCTTCACCCTGCAATCCCTCAGGGGCTGAGTCCAGAAGGAGATTTCCCTCTCTCCCCATGCATATTCACTATTTTGGATCAACTTTTAAAAGGCTCTTTCCCAAATCTCGCAGACAACGCTAAGCCTGTGAACTTTCCTTTAACTCGCATTAAACCGATACAACTTTTAATTAAAAAAGTAATTTTGAAAAATTGCTTGTGCGGTGCGGAAGGTGATGTTCAGACAGCATCACTGATCCCTGGAGTTCTGCAGCCTTGAGTTTAATAAACTGAATTTTCAAAAGTAAACACAGCTTGCATCAGCGCGAACCTTCTACTGCAGCCTTGGATTTTCCAAGGATTTTCCATTTTCCATCCATCCTCAGCCACAAGAGGATATTTTCAATCCCCACACACCAAACTCTGCGTGGATGTCACTGGACTGGAAAGGGAGGAAATTCCCAGCCCTGGAGCTGTGTCCACCTGCCAGGTGAGGAAGCTTTGCCTCTGATGGAGCAAGGGACCACCAGAGCTGAGAAATGAACTCACAGCTTCTTGGTGGAGAAAAGTCCAGGCACGAGGACTGCCCTAAAATTTACACCTCAGCCTCTGCAATTTCACCCTCACACAGCAGCTCCTGCCTCCTCCAGCTGAAATTCAGGATTTATTTTGCATAATTTGTTATTTCCTGTGGTAGGTAGTCCAGCAAGGGGGAGGAGCAAAGGGCAGAACAAAAGCAAAATAAAACCCAACCCAAAATGTCTTGCCCTAGGCAGAAACAAGTCAAAAACACGCTCAGGTTTTGTTCTGTTTGTTTTTATAACTGTTCACCTGGGCTTTTGGGTTTTTTTCAAGTTCTTTTAGAAGAATCATTTGAATTATCTTTACTCCACAACTTCAAAAAGATGCTCCATGACAGTGGGTGTCATTTCTCCCTTTTCAATTTAACTCAATTATCTCACTGCCCAGGCTCAAACAAGGGCTGGGAAGCCAAGATTCTTGGGTTCATTTCCCAACTGCATTTCTAGCAGGTCATTAACTTCCCTGTGAGCTGGTCTGTCCTCTGTAGAGCAGGGAGACGTGGCTTGTGCAGCTTTATCCCTGTTTATAAAACAAATACTCTGAGAATCCACTGTGCTGATCTGAAACACCAGGCATCCTCTTATTATACACAAATAAATATAAATACAGCAGCTGCCATTTTCATTCTACTTATTTGCATTTCTACTATTTTAAAACTTCTAATGTTGTGAGAAATGCCAAAAGGAGATGATTTCATGTTCTCATGCCTATGCCACCAGGAAATGGTAGGCCTCAATGCAATTTTTTCCTTCTGCTCGAATTGTGCTTCTGTCTGTATTTTCTCAGTTAAAGCTTCATAAGAAAGCAACTTTCAAGGTGTTGTTTGCAGCTGCAGTGAAATAAACACTTAAACATTCAGCACTACCCATGCTGAGAATTTCATCTTCCCATCCCTTAACTCTGAGCACCACCAGTGATTATCCTGTAAAACTTAATTCTGGAGAGCATTTTATTAAATATGCATTTGGATTTGGTCTCAGCTCCATAAAATATTTAATCCTGCGCCTAAACATCACGTACCCCACCAAGTTTGGATTTTAGGCTGTCTGGTAGCACACACAACAAACTCCAGAAGATAAAACACGTTCATTCTTTATCTGAAGAGCTCTACTCCACAGATCAGCCTTTCAGAGATGTGCCAGCTCCAGCTCTAACTAGCTCTTCACACTTTTTTTTAAGACTAATAGGCTCCACATATTCATCTCCAAAGGGTATAAATTCCCTTCCTCTCTTTCTCTTTTAAATATGTCAGGCAACATTACAAAAAAATAACATCTGTGCCACAGTTATGCAACGAGCAGCATGATAACTATTAAACTGCACTTTACAGAGAGTGGGCTGAATTTAAAAAATAAAATAAAATAAAACAACAAAAAGGAAACAGGGGGGAAAAGTTGAAAAGTTCACCTTTAAACCTTGGGATCAGGGAGGGTTTCAGCACCACCACTCTCCCCTTGCTTATTTTAGACTCCTTGTTTTGCTGCCCTTCTTCATGGCTGTTAATGGCAGCTGAATATGCATGCCATGAAGTGCAAAAATGGATTGAATCTGGCTGGAAAGGGCTTAAACATCCAGTAAGAAGATGAAGAAGCCCAGAAGTGGTTTTAGTATGAGTGTACATTCTGTCAGAGTATACCAACAGCACTGTATATTCTTTTCTTGCAAGCCTTCTCCTTTCATAAATATAGGTCAACAGAGCTAAACTCTGGTTTTGCCTCAACTCCCACTTTAAATGCATAAAAAATTAGATTTTTAGGGAGCAGAATGAAAGGAATGGTGTATTTCATGCTATTATACACCCAGCCAAGGATCCCAAAGGGTTTGTTTGGGCTTTAAAAACAAAACAAAAACCCTTGGCATTTGTCAGACTAAAACCATTTTTCTTTGGTCTTTGCACAACCATCCTTTCCAGATTTGAATAAATAACATCAAACAAAGTATTTTGACTTCCATTTACCATGCAATGCACAGAAGTTGTTCAAGGATAGACAGAGCAGAGTGTGAAGCATTTGGGGACTCTGAGGAGACCCTGCAGAGTCCCCATCAAACCTGGAAATGCTCATTCCAACCCCTCACTCCCGTCTTGTTATTTATATTTAAGTAGCCTTATATTGCCCCAAAAATAAATTATTCAACCAGCCACAGATAACAAGTTTAGCAGGCACCACCACAGGGTATGGCTGTACCCATAAATGCAGGGAGGAGGATGAAGGTATTAACAAAATCACAAAAATACTGATTAAACTCTGAGCCACACATCAAATTTTCAACCTGATCCTCACAAATGTAGCAGTGATTTAACACAGCCCCTTTAGCAAATGCCCAGGCCTAAGTGAATAATAGATTATAATATAGGATAATGCACTTAAATACAATTATGTGTTATATAGATATATTCTATATATATATTATGTAAATATTGTAAACTGCTTTTTAACATCAGCCCAGGAATGCAGGGTGAGAACTCATAAATTACATTGTCAGCTGCAGATTTCAGATATTTTATGTTTACTGCTGGCTACAATGGGGAACATAACCCTCCTGCTCTCACACGAGGTTTAAAGCACAAGACAGTCATTAAGCATTTCTGAGACAATATCTGGACTCCACCACACACAAACTCACTGATCACAATGCAGATCACAACTTTCCCAAACCACACCAGGCCAAAAAGCTTCTCAATACGATTTCAGCAGCATTTTCCTCTTCTCCCCACCACTTTCACTGAAATGTCCCAGCAGCAATCCCTTCCTTGGGGCCACCTTCTTCCAGTCCTGCTCTTGGCTCTTTGCTGGCATTGAGGTTATTTTGTTTTTACTCTCACCAAAAATCCCTCCAGATCACCTGCAGTGGTTGAAGAGCTAATCCAAGAACTAGGATTAACCTGAACTCGTCCTAGTGAGGAATCCAGCACACAGACTGGTGAGTACCTTAAACAAGAGAGGAAGGGATGATGTAGTTTATAGGGAAAAAAACCCAAAAACCTGAGATACCAGGGTTTGCTTAACACACGAACTGGAAGCTGTAATTCCATCCACCAGCAATCAGAATCAGTAATTCACACAAAAGCAACCACAGAAGGGCCAGCACATCATCACTAATGAGCCCAGCTCTGCAGCACAAGCAGTGCCCATCCTTTCTGCAAAGCCAGAAATGCTTCCAAGGGGTGAAATCAGCACCTGACCCTGTTGATGATTAAGCACCAGGTTTTAAACACCCTCTGCAGAAGAAGAGAGAACTGTAAGCAGCACGTGGCTCTTAGCTCAACACTGTACAGGGACATGAACTATAACCTGAAGGTAAATCCTGAAACACAACTTGGTGCTGCCTGAAACAGCCGTAAATTGTGATGCTGAGCAATCAAGCCAATCAAAAATTCACTCTTTCAAAGCAGAAACTCCTTGGAAACACAGCCTCCCATCCACCTCCCAAAAGGCTGCTGTTTGTATCTGCTGATGAGGCACCATTCAAACGCAGCAAGGAACGAGCACAAATTAACCAAAGAAGCAGCCACAATAAACAAAACTCCTCTTCCTGCAGTACAAACTCTCTCCATCAAACGAGAAACTAACCAAATAATACAATTAAGCAAGTGGAGGTTACTGGGTTAGGACAAATGATCTGTTCTGTGGGAGGTTTCAGCTGAAGGGTTCCTCCACATTTGCCATGCCTGGTTGGGCTGATGCCATGTGGCTCCTCTTCCTCACATCAACCATGGGCTAGCAGTGGTCCTAAACTCCACTGCCACCCATTAGGCATGCTGCTTGTGTCATGGGCAGCTGAATTCCTGCAGGAGCTGGCAATGAATGCTCCCTGGACTGCAGAATGAATCTCTCACACACCAGTCACTGCATGGACAGGTGATTTTGATGTAGGAGATTTTCTTAGAGGCAGGCATAAACAAGCATGGGAAATTATTGTCTGCTGCTCCCTACAGAGCCAGCAGTGCCAGGGAGGTTGGGGTTTGCTTGTTTGCTTTAACAGGAGCTGAAAAATTGTGGGCAGCAGCATTTTCCCTCTGATCTTCCCAAAAATTCCCAAAAATTCCACCCATTCCACGTTAAATCAATGAGGTTAACCTGTCCATGTAATGTTAGCAATAACATTAAATAAAAGAACCCATCACAACTTTTTGGAGCTAAAATCATCTCATTCCCCAACAGTTTTCTTCATGCAAATGAGAACAGTGACCACCCTGAAAAAGGCAATTTTCATTTTCCCCCTCAAGGTTCAGAGAGAGCTAAGATTACTAATTGCTCCATTCCCTGGAGCAATATGAAACAAGACCCAGCATCCATCTGTATTACCACTGTAATACCAGCATGACCCTTCAATTCATATTCAGAATATTAAAACATGACCTTGTGAGGCTACCAGAAAAAAAAAAAAAAATGCTGCTTGCTGACCAAACAGACACCAGAATCCCTGTGGTTAAATTCCCAGCCACCCTCCTCGTTCTCATGAAGCATTAAGTATTTCTCTGAAGTTATTCAACAACTGTGAAGGTCAAGTATTGTCCTGACTGACCAGTCACAAACAAACCCACCTTTCATATCCATCTGTGCTCCAGCCACCGAGTAAAATCCCAACCAAAACCTCAACCAGAGGAGGAAAAGGACACAAAATTAATAGAATGGGTCCACACCTGCCCTCCAGAGCACAGCTGATGCTTGCAGGGGGCTTAGCTGACCCAGCCAGGGACCTGAAAATTGGGGCCAATGCAGTGGATGGGAAAGAACTTTTTTTTTTTAATGTGTAAAACTCATAGTTTCAGCTAAAATACGAAAAATTTAAAAAAGAGCTTCAGTGGCACTTCTGAAGAATGAAAAAAAAAAAAAAAGCTTTGGAAGCTTTAGATTTGAAGCTTCACAAGCTTCTTATGAAAAATGCAAGCTTTGAAAAACTTCTGAAGAATTAATATTCTTACTTTGGGCTCTTCTACTGCCAACGGACTAAGGATGCTGTAACTAATAAAAAATAATTAATGCCAATAAACAGGCCCTTCATAAGACTTCAGCTTCTTTCCTCCATCAAAGACTCAACTCATTCATTGGGACATTGTACAGGAAACAAAATTCACCCACAGAACTTGTCTCTTCTACATTTGGTTCCTCTGTGCTGTTAACTCACAATTAAAATCCTCCCAAAGTGCAAGGAAAGGAATCTGAATATTTTAATAAGGACACAGCTCCAGAGCATGGCAGGGACCTCACCTGGAATTGAACAGGGAAAGAGCCGGGAATTTGTGCCCCAGGTCTCATGCTGGGAATGAAACCAAGAAGTTCTCAGGAGTGCTCCGAGCACCCCAAGCCACTCCTGAGAGTCTGGCCATGTCCTGCAAGGTTCACAAGAGCTCCTTTTCCTGATAACTTATATGAATGTCCAAATATCCTCCAAGTTTTACACACTGCATGAGCACTTCTCACCAGTTTCAGTACGTCAGGAAAAGGACAGTGACAATGTTGGGTTGTAGCAGGTGAGGAGCTCCTGACTCCAGGAGAGAGCAGAGAAAACACCTCGGCTGTTTGGTGTTATTTTAGAAATCCTGACACTCCTCTCTCCAAGGGAGCAGCGTGAAACAGCTCCAGACAGCAGCAGGGAACACCCCAAAGCAGGAAAGGACCTTCACACCAAACCCACCACCAGGATGGGTTCTGCACCACAGAAACCTCACAGGAGGAAGCTGAATAAAAAAAAAACAAACTCCTAACTGGTGTCAGAACCTGTGCTGCTCCTGGCAGCCTCAGTGACACACCAGACTGGCACTGCATCACCACTCAAGGTGACATCACAAGTCTCACCTCAAGCTCCCTCTGTAGCCAGAGGCACTCTGGTCTGATAGCTGAGGAAAACAACAGCTCCTGGCAGAGACAGAGATCACAGTCCTGATAGTGGCAATTCAGGAAGGTGTTAAACTGATGGGCTGAATTAATTAGCTGGGGTCCAAGCAGCAGCAATGCTCTTGGGCCGGCAGACTGTGGTTCCACCTTCCCAGGAGGGAGCAACACCGGTAAATCAAGACAAGGAGACTGATCAGAAACTTCCAGTCACACATCCACCCAGATTCTGAAGATGCAGCACAAAACAAAGATGTATAAGATCAGTGAAAGGCAACAATTAGCCAGCAGAATTTTCCATCATGGGAGACTATCCAGAGCTCAGATAAATTAAGCAAATCAGTTATCTCGTAGTCAAAAGCTTTTTTTAAAAGCAAACAAGACTGCAAATAGGAGCTCAGATTGCTGGGCATAAATCACCTTCTGAATGCTTAAGGGTTAGAAGAGAACTCTGCCCAGGGATCAGCAGATCTGTGAGCAGCTCCTCCAAGTGAGCTGGCACAGACCCTGCCTGTGACTGGAGGGCACTGGGCCACGTCCCTGGATTATTCACAGGGCTGACGTAGCAATGCAGACACAGATCCACCTCATCCCTGTCACTCTTTGGAGACTGCATAATCATAGCTCAGCCCATGCCAGAGCAACATGAGGAACACCTTCTGTACAGAAGAAATTCTCAAGATTTAAAGTTTTAACACGAGCTAACAAACGCCAGGGATGAAAGAAATCCCGGGATGAAAGATCTCCATGACACCTGCTTTGAATAAAAAGACATTGCTACAAAAATATCACAGACCTGCTGGTCTAGAGCCTTTGCTTCATGTCATTCCCCAGACATCAATTTGCAATAGAGGCACACAAAAGCAGCATTACACAGATTACATGCTACTCCCCTGAACTGCAAACAAAATCCACCCAGCGCTACCAGCACAGCCCAAAGCACCGTGGCACCAAAGCCACTTCCCCTGGCCGTTCCTAGCAGGAATTTGCTAAGGATCAGGGTTCAGCACTCATTTGCAGAACTGACAGCTCCTCCTGCAAACTTCACTCTGGCTCAGCTTTCCCAAATTTCCCCATTGCCACCAACCCCCGCTGGCACTGGCAGCAGGACAGGTTTTATCCTCAATTCCTGCATCCTTCAGGTAAAACCCCCACGCCTGGATGCTCAAACCAGTTCATCATCTTCAGCATCTGTAACATCACTGCTTCCTACACAACACAACGCGTGGAAATTATTTAATGTTTGGTTGTAACGGCGCCCAGGAGCCCTAAAATCATAAAAAAACCAAAAGGCTGAGATCCTACCACGTCTCTCCCATCACATGCAGGTGAGAAATCAGCCCAGAGCCCTGCACAGGTGACACTAAGGGTGTGTACGACCAGCTCAGAGGAAAGAGGGAAGAGCAAGGTACCAACAAAACACGGTTTGCTCAGTTTTATGCCACATGGCTCATTTACTCACTGCTGGCAGCTTCCACAAAATCGGGCTCGTCAAGCACCTGACTATATACACAGGTAATGATTATAAAGCCAACTCAAGCGGGGCTAAAAGTACACAAAGATCTAGCATAAAAATAAAAAAGTGCAGTCCTCTCCCAGGTGGAAAACAGGACTTTGAACGTAACAGGTGGATTACATAACAATTATTTTGCTCCCAATTCTCAAAATATATTTTTTTAAATACCCTCACAGACCAAAAGCTGTCATTATTGAGAAGCAATAGCAATTTTACCCTGGTAAACAGGCTACCCACCTCTCTCGAGGCCAAACACAAATTCAGCATCAAAGAGCCCCCACTCAAGGACTCGAACAAGGCCTGGAGCATCCATGGCTCCCCTCCCTGCATTCTGCCCAAGGAAAAGATTATTTCCTAATGCTGCTTTTTGTTTGCAATGGGGCATAAACTTCAAGGGGATGGTTCACTGCTGTGCTGGGGGAAAGCAGCACGGTTGGGCTGTTGCTACAATGGAAACGCTTTAATATCCAAAAAATGCACCTCACATCCATGGTCGGGCCCAACATCCAGGATTCAACCTGGACCCCTTTGTTTGGCAACGCTTTCTGCCCAAGCCTGGGGCCTTCTTGGTCCTGCAAGCACATTTTTGAGTCTTTTCGTGCTTTTCTTTGCAGAGCCAGAAAAAAGATTCGCACGTGACCCACCACAAAAACATCCACGAGGCCCCACCACCTCAAAAGAGAAGGACACCACCAAGGCACTGCCCCACACAGAAGCTGTCCCAGCCACAGAAGCTAAAACCCACTGGCCACAACCTCTTTTTTCTTTTTTTTCTTTTTTTTCCATCTGAAAGAGACTCCTCAGCATTCAGAACTCAACGTTTAAGTGGGCTGCCAGAGCCTCGCCTCCAAAAGGCAACGGCAAACACACAAAAAAAAAAAAAAAAAAAAAAAAAAAAAAAAAAAAAAGAAAAACAAACGCAGAAAAATTCCCCCCCTCCCCACCCCCAAAGCTGAGGAGGGCGAGGAGCAGAGAGGGACACGGGGAAGGCGGCCGGGTGCTCCCCTTTTCTGCCTCCCTTTTATTCCTGCTGAGTGTAGTAACACTTGAACTGGCTCTCTTTATTTGCAGCCGGATACGCGCTTTCAAAGATACTGTACTACTGTGTAGGCCAAGCAGGGACTCTCTTTCTTCCCTTGGTTAGGGCTTTTGGGAAAATAATTATTCACCAGAACTGCCATCGTGAACAGAGCAAGCTAAATCAATGTAGCTTTGTATGGGCCATTGCCACTGCAAAGCAAATACTCCATCAAGACATGGATCAGTGAGAATTTTATCACTAGGAATGCTTATGCACATCTTTGTGTATTTTTAATATCCACCTTATCCGTCCCCACGCTTCTGCACCCCACCCTCCCCACGGATTTGTCTTGTGTCACTGGCAGCTATGGGGCTTGGCCACGAGATTCACATCAGTAAAACCGTCTTAAATACACAGGTTTATTCCCCTAAAAAAAAAAAATTATAATAACGCATTGGTGCAGAGCAGATTTATTCACTGAACAGGTTGATTTATTTAACAGACTTGACATACATCAAAACCTACTATAGGCTTACATAATTGTTATCCATTTAGCAGGTCTGCTTCTTTTGTCAAGTATTTGTTTTTCAAAAGTGATTCACTAAAGACTGCTGCCTTCTGCACAGCTCACATCCCTTAACAAATGCAGTCTTGCATGGGGTATTAGCCGGAGTGACTTTAAATTGCATCCTACCTGCTTGAGCGCTGCCGCTATTTTTTTTATATATATTTTTTTTACTCCTCTGTATTATTCCTTTACTAAACCTCCCAAAAATAAATAAATAAATAAATAATATTGCAGACCGGCAAAGCGAGAGGCAGGAGCGTGTGTGGAGGCACAGGGAGCCCCGCTGGCACAGCGGGCTCGGTGTTACCGCAGTACCACGCCGCTCCAGCGATGCCAGCAGGTACCTCCGAGTACCAGGATGTTGATGGCTGCACAGAGGTTTCGGGGCCGGCACGGGGCAGGGGGAGAACCGAGCCAACCGCGGAAACGAGAGGAGGAAAAAAAATAAATAAAAGAACCAAAAAAAAACCCTCCGGGAGGATTTAAGGAGCACGGAGCCGTTTTGTTTTCCCGCAAGAGGCTCATTGAGGCCTCGGCTCGCACAGGCGCACCGCTCCCTCCGGCCTCACGCATCCACCCACGGCTGCCGGCCGCGGATCCCCCAGTACGCACCCATCCTGCGCGGCTTCCCCGCGGCGCAGCATCGCCCACAGCGAGCCCAGAGCCTCGGCGGTCACCGCCGCTGCCTCACGGCTTGTTTGGGTTCATCAGGCACGCCGTGCATCGCAGCCGAGGAAGGATTTCATCCCCCCCCGCTCGCTCCAGCATCCTCCTCGCACACACACACACACACACACACCGGGCACATCCCGGGACTCGGGCACGGCAGCGCCCCGGTCCCCACCGCACGGACCCGGCGCTCCGCCGCCCGCCAGACAGATGGTTAATTACATTCACAGCCGCATTTTGCGCTGGGATAGAGTTTCAGACAATGAGCCAGTTTTATTTGATTAGCCAGTTCTCTAGTTTAATGCGCGCGGTGACAGCTACTCCCATGGCTGGGGCTTTTTTTTTTTTTTTCCCCTTAAATAAAAATAAAAATCCCATCCCCCCCTATCCTTCATTATGTTTTTGTTCTGGCCGAGGCTGAAGTAAGCGCGGCCCCCGCGGCCGCCGGGGGGCCCGGCGGGGCGGCGCCCCCGCCCCGCGCTGCACCTGCCCGGCCTGGGGGGGACACGGCGCCAAGGTGCCGCCCCCCCGTGTCACCTCAGACCACCCTCACACACACACACCCCCCGCAACTTCCCCGCAGGCCTCCGCGCAGGCCGGCGCTGCCATCAGCATCCCCTCCTCCTCCTCCTCCTCCCCCGCTGCCCCCGCGGTGTGCCGGCACGGGAGGGGAGGATGAGGGAGGGAGGGGGGTGCGTGCGGCTGAAGCTCCGCCGCGGCGGGACTCACCTCGGCGCGGGGCCCGCGATGGAGCGGGGGTCCCCCCGCCCGCCGGGCGCTGCCGGTGCTGCGGCTCAGCGCTGCTCCATGCGCCCGGGGCCCGGCGCGCGCAGGTGGACGCGCCCGCCCCCGGCCCCCGCCTCCCGCCGCCGGCCCCCGCCCCTTCCCCCGCCGCCGCCGCCGCCGCCTCACGGACGGGCCCCCCGGCCCCGCGCTCCCTGCGCAGGGACGGGCGGAGGGCGGGAGGGAGGATGGGGGGCGGTGGCTCCCGCCTCGCCCCGCCGCTGCTGCCTCCTCCTCCTCCTCCTCGCCGCCGCCCCCCCCCAGGCCTGCGCCCATTCAGGAGGTGCCGGGCAGCGCCGCCGCCGCTGCCATTGTTCGCTGGGAGCGGGACCCGCTGCCCTCAGCGCTCGCCCCGCACACGCAGCCGGCCCGGCCCCGCGGGAGCGCGCACCGCGCCCGCTCCGGCCATAAAGGGCGCGCGGCCGCGGCCGGGCCCGGGCAGGTGCCGAACCCGAACCCGAACCCGAACCCTCCGCCGGGGCTGCGGCACCAGCGCGGGCAGAGCGAGCGTGGGCGCCGCGAAGGGTCGGGGGGAAGGGGGCAGGACAGGCCGGGCCCAGGGGGTGACACCCGCTCGGCCCCGGCCCCATTGTCCCCTCCCCGGCCGGAGCCCGGCGGTGGAACTCGCTCCCAGCGCTGTCCATCCGGCTTAATTCTCCATAGTGCATATGGGAACCACCTTAGGGCTTGCGGCAGCTTCTCCGATTTATTCTGATGATCACGTTGCTAACACCAGCGTCTAAAACTATGGTTTACCTTCAGATGGCCATTAGCGGGAGGAGGCTGCCTCATGTCAGGAGGGCTGGGGACTTGCCGAGGTGCCAGGAAGGCAGGGACGCAGCAGGCGCTGCCTTTAGCCGAGCAGGAGGGCGACAAACAGGCAAGGCAGGAGCCGGCATCTCCGGAGTGTGTGTGCTGATAACATCCTCCCCTTGTCACAAAACCCCCAGCCCTTACTCTGGCAGCCCTCTGTTTCTGGGACACCCTCACATGTGCACCGTGGTCGGAGTTTGTGCACTGGGCACTGGAGGAAACTTCTGTTATTTCATGTCCAAATAGGAGGCAAACCAGGCACACCTATTAGCCTTTAGGTTTATTTAAGTTCACTGTGATATTTAAAAGAGGTTTCTGGTCTTAAGTTATCACTCGAGTTTACTGCTTTTTCATTTTAAACAACACGTAGAGTCTAAAAATTGATTAGCTAATTCTGTGGCTAAAATATTAAAGTATCAAGCACTTTAGTCCTTGTTCCCACAGCATCCATGCAGTAATAAAACAGGAGTGTTATGACAACACATGGAATGCCCTCTGAATTCAGAGCACTTTACACATGAACATTCAGCACTGCAAAATAAAGAACCTATCTCATTTTTTCTTCATTAACAGCAGTACCCAGGATGAGGACATGCCATACATCACACGTGAATAAATTATTCATTCCCACTGTGTCAGGGCACACACTTGAAGGGGTGTAGAGGCTGAGACCAGCAGTAAATGATTTGACCAAGACCACAGAGTGATGTCACATTGACTGGGAAGCAGCACTTCCAGTCCTACCCCAAGTGATGGTTTTCCTCTCCAGCCTCCCCACATTGCTGCGGGAATCACACATTTCAGTCCCTGTACCTTTGCACATTTGTAATGCTGCATTTTGTTTCCCTACCCCGTCATTTTCTTGGCAGAAAGATTTGAGTAATATAAATAAGTAATTAATCAGGGTCAGGTGAGATGGTGACAGCACACCTGGCAGTGCTCACTAAAATAAACACACAGGTGGATGGTGGTCATGAACTGCCTGCAGAATGAGCTGGGGGCACGTTTTGTCCTCAGCAACCTCACATAGGGGCTGTGCCCTTCAAAAGGCACAACCAAAGGCACACAAATTTGGCAGCTCTTCTGCTGAGGCACCTCCTGGGGCAGGCATAACCTGGTCAGACCCATTGTTGGGGGTTGGCTTTCCTTTTTCTTCCCTTTTCACTTGTGCATTTTTTTCCCATTGAGTTGCTAAGAGGGATTGATGCCAGTGCTTGAGACATGGGGGAGGGGGAACTCCTCTGGTTTTTGGGAGTTTTTCTCTCACTGGACAAGGCTGGGGCAGTTGTGGATCTCTTTGCTCTTGGAGAAGGAATCCAGGCTGTCCCTTACTAAAGGGAGAATTCACTGGCACCTGAAGGCTCTGTCTCCTTGCCCTGCTCAGAGCCAGACCCTGCTGGCCCCACACTGCTCTTTAGTCTCTATTTTTCTGGGTTTCTCCACACAGTACCTGCACTCTCCTGCCATCTGAGATGTTCTGCAGCTACCACCATCCACCACCCGGGATTTTTTGCTCATTCCTGCTGGCTGTGATGGTAACTGCACCAAAAATGTGCCTGCAGCCAAGAGGACTCTTACTGGGTCCCTGGTTCTGTTTGTTATTAATTCCACAATTATTGTTGTTATACATACAGTAAAGAACTGTTATCCTCATATCTTTGCCTGAGAACTCCTTAATTTCAAAATCACCATCATTCAGAGGGAGGGGGTTTACTGCCCTGCCTTCCCTGGCAGGCACCTGTCTTTCAAACCAGGACACCCACCCAAGCGCTGCCAATGCCTTTGGGAAGGTGCCACACTGGAGCTGTGTGCTGCAGGTGATGGCAGCCACCTGAGTATAATCACCAAAATTAGAAGTAAACCTGGGGAGAGCCTTGGTGGAGATGAAAAGACACATTCAATTAAGTGAGCCTTGCACCTGGATCCAGTTTAGAATGATAACCCAAGTATTTAAGTGCTGTATTTTAGAGGGAACACAAACATAAGGTTTAAAGATTATCCTTGGGGCTGTGAAACAATACAGTGCCTTCAGTTCCTCTTGTCCACACCACTCATTGAAGGTCCTTCAATTACAGAAGCACCACAATAGTGATCGATAGGCAGCATAAAGTTCTGCACAGCATCTCGGGCAATCTGAAAAATTAACAGTCTGTGCACCGCGATCTTTTCATGTTCTGCCACAAACAGATGTGGAAGGGGCACTGATGTGCTGGGAGCACAGCCACCCACCTTGACAGGGACTCATTTTCCAGGCTGTGGAACAGAGGCTCGCAGGTGTGAGAACAAGGTGCTAAGAAAGCTCTTTTTGGCAGGAAGGGATGGACAGGCTGAGCCAGGGCTGGTTGTGATGCCAGCCCAGCCCAGCCCCACAGCCCTGCTGTTCTCCTGCCTCTCTGAGGTGGTTGTGATCCCAGCCCTGCCGTTCTCCTGCTCCCCCCATGCAGCTCCACTGCTGCAGCCAGCACTCTGATCATTCACTGCAACCTGTACCAGGGAGCAGATCAGACAGTTACATCTGTCCCAGCCTTCCAGCTGTCTTCACACAGAATCCATGTGCCCAGACATGGATATATGCCAGGAGCCTCTGCCTGCTGGTCTCTCTAGGAAGCAGGAGGCAGTCTAAGAGAAAAGAGCCGGGCTTATGACAAGATGCCAATGCCGTGGTGGTTTCCAGGTCTCCAAGTACCCATTTTCCATCATTCCTTCTTTTCTTCATCATTCCTGCTTTTCCAGATTCATGGGAGCCTCACTGCAGCATACCCAATGTGGGTCAAATTCTCATTTTTCTGTGGCCCAACTAATTTTTGCCATACATGGCCCCTCTGGTTTGCCAATGGCATGAGTAGAACACAAATGGCATTTTCAGAAGATGTCAAATCCTGCATTCTTGGGTGAGCCTGGTTAAGCATGGTTCAAGCAGAAAGCTCCTCAGATGTTAGGAACCTTACAAACTCAAGAGAGAAAGGCAGCAGGGTGGCAGGAGACATCACCCTCCTATCCTACTCTACAAACAGCTGGAGAGGATTTCTTCCTCATTCCCTCAGACTTCTGGGACCAACTTCTAAACAAGAACAGCCTAACACAGAGCACTGCCAGAACGAGAAGCACTCCAGGAGGCAGGACAGGGTTTTGACTCATGAGGCTGAAGGACTCCCCCTCTCTCCTTCCCAGATCCTGGTGTGCAATTCAAAAGCAACAGTGTGCTGTGGGAAATAACACTGAGGCTGAAGCAATTCCTGAAGAAGAAACAGAGCTGGAAGCATGACTTGC
>VRYO01000570.1:1440617-1490974 GCA_009812075.1 Sialia sialis
CCCTGAGCTGGGTGAGGATGAACTGCAGAGGTGCAGGGCAGTTTCTGCTGTCCCAGTTGCTGCTTTGGCTGAGCTGGCTGGCACCTGGAGCTGCTGGCTGGAGATGGCAGAGCCCAAAGGACTTTCCTAACAGCTGGAAGCTCAGGGGGTTTTTGCAATTCCATCCTTCCCAGTGTACTGTGGTTCTTCTGGCTGTTACTTGTGGTGTTCTATAAATTATTTCCTTTCTTTAGGAAAAGTGGAACTCTTTGTGCCCAGAAGCACCTTGTGCTTTTTCACTCTCAAGTGCAGAGGATGCTGCAGTGGTGAGCAGAGGTCCCACAAAGCAGAGCTGGTGGAAGGGGTTGATTTTAATGCCATCAGGGCAGCCACAAAACACAACCACAGAGCTCTTGCCATCCCCAGAGCTGCTTGGCCAGGCTTCAAAAATAAACCTTACAGAAATCATGAAGGCAAATTCTGAAAGGAACATTCAGGAAATGCCTGCTGCCTTTGAAGCCAAACATCCTGGAAGTGTTTTCCTCAAGCATCAACACCTCAGTAAGTTCCCTGAGTTGGTTTGCAACTCACCTGGGTATATTCCTTGAGCAGATTTGCAAATTCCATGAGTTGGTCTCACCTGTGCCTCAGCCTGCACAACCACTGAGGATCAGCTCTCTTTAAGCCCCATCTAATTACACAATTTAACTGCAGCAAGAACAACAGCTTTGCTGAATATGCAACAGTCTCCTCATTGTATTTCCATGCAGGGGGGAGAGAAGGAAACAAGGATTTAATTTAAAGTTCAGGCATTTCCATGGGGCTTGTCCTGTGTGAAAAGACAGAGGCCTCTCTGTCTCAGGTGAATCTGGAGTCATTTCCCTGCTGTGTCTTGGGTGCAGCCACAGCTACCTGAACACAATGGCACAAACCCTGGCGTTTTTCCTGCTCATTTTTCTAAAGGACTGTAGTTCATTAACTCCAGTAACGCAGTTTCATTAATGTGCATTAACCAATGACTTTCCCATTACTGCTGCTGTCTCCAATCAAAGACTCATTTATGGAAAACAAGGGCAGAGGGAACAACATGCTTTGGCAGCTGTAAGATCATACGCCCAGAGCTTTATACCCTCTGTCTTATATTTTTTACGTTAAAGTATCATGAGCTATTACCATATTTTTCATTATTATTTGTGGCACTAAATACTGCAGCTCCCAGTGCCAGATGGCGAATATTCAGAATAAAAATAATGCAAGGCCAATCTTAGAAAGACTCAATGTGAGTGTAACAGCATGTATTCATCCTCCTTTCCTAATGCACATGGTTAAAATATTAGCAGACTTAGAATCTGCTTTTCCAATTTAGAGGAGTCACATATTACAGAATGATATGCATGCATATATACATATATTTAAATATGTACATATGAAATTTTTAATTTCTTTCCATTTTATTTGCATGTTTCAAGGGTCTTAACGTAATATATGGGCACATCTTTCACTCTTCACGAGGTTATTTTAACCAGAAAAGCAAACCAAATAGTTTCAAAATGGAACATAAGCAAACCTCTTTTTCTAGAAATTGTTATTGGTACAAAATACTTTTTTTTAATATATAAACAGCTTGAGTCCTAAACTTAACCAGATGGAAACGTGCCTACAAAGTGTTGGATCTAATTCAGAAGAGACTGACAGCCAACAGATGAGCCAATTTAGCCCATCCCATGCCAAAAATGGTCAATCATGTTATCTTATGTGTGACTCGACTCTGGCAGATGCCAACTCTATCCAAACAACTTCAAGCATCTTTTTGGAAGGCTGGATTATTTTACACACACTTAAAAAAAAAAATCATAATAATGCTCGATTTTTCTGGAAACTTTCCACTTAGCTTCAGCATTTTCACAAGAGGTTTTTGATTAATTTATTTTAAGGATAAATCCTTTTATTTTATAACCTAACAGAATAAATGCTTTCCAACCCAAAAATCCCTGATAAAAAAATTAATTGCAGTTCAGTGACAGACCCCCATTTGTTTAAATATTCATACAAGGAAAGCTTTGCACCTGTACAAATCTTCCTTAAGCCAAATGTTTGCTTTCAACAACACAAAGAAACATGACAGGAAATACAAGTTAAAGGTGCTTCCTGTATCCCTCACTACCTTTCTCAAAATTAAGAGTAAAGTTAAAAGTAAAGGAGTTTTGTAAATGCTGAGTGAGTGTAAATAAATTTGTAATTCTTAACCTCTCAGTGAGTTTTCTTTTGTTGCTTTTCAGATGTTCTATCAATCATCTGCCTCCACCTTCAACAGGACAGAACTTCCATCTCTGTTTCCTCTGAAACCCACTCACTCAGGGCAGCACAGTGATTTTTTCCTGCTCCTAATTTGAATAATAAAAAGGAAAAAAACCCATTTGCTCAGTGATTACTCCATCACTGACAGCACAGGACCATTCAATCCCTCTCCAATGCATCACATCCCCTGTAGCTAAGCCCTGGATCTGCTGTCAGCTTGGGCTCTGCTTAAACTCAGGCTGAATTTCAGCTTCCCTGAGAGGTCTCAGGTGATGAGAATTCTTTGTTAGACTGAGAGCTGCAGAAACCACGGTAAACACTTAGCAGCTCATCATCTTTCACTGGACACCCTGAAAGGGCACATTTTACAAGATGGACGTTTTCAAAGCCATTGTTTCCAGGGAGAACAGTGCCAGCTTTCCTGCCACGCAGAGGGCAGAGGTTCTGCTCACAGCCAGCACTTTGGGTTGTCTTCTTGGCAATCACACACAAGGTTGCAATTTCATTTTCCATTTGTCCAGGAGGTAATTGCAGTGCCTGTGTGAAGTGACCTTCTCGTGCATGGCACGTGGAGCCAGGCAATTATCCACGGGACTTGCAGCAGCCTCTCCATTTCCAACCTTTTTATAGAGTCCTTTGTGATGGCAGTCCCAAGATTTTGAGATCCACACACATTCATCTAGGCTGAAGTCTGGACGTTTTTAGAGATCTTCCTTCTAGGACAAACAGATATTCTGGGTGGGTGAGCGTTTCCTGACATTGTTCCTGCTCCTCGGTAATAAGAGGGTGTGTGTGACCGTGGACTTGGCTGCAGGTGTTCATGCTGGGCTTGAGGCAGCTCTTACAGAAATGTCACACCTTGAAAAGATTCCTTTCTGCACTTCCCAAGCATAAAACACTCAGCTTTCAGTGGATTGAAACACCAGGGTTTAGGTATCCTGCTTGCATCAAACTTGTCCCTAATTCATCCTAGCTAGTTTGTAGATTATAAAAACATGGAATTGTTTAGAGGGGAGAAGATCTTTAAGAGAAAGGATTTCTAGATTATCTTGTTCTCATACCTTGTCAGTCCCAAAGCTGGTGGGAAGGTATGGAATCCTTGGAAAGAATCACTGAAGAAGCCTTTGGAAAAAATGGAAAAGTTAGATTTTATCCTCTAGGCGGGTTTGGGCTTTTAAAATAACAATTATTTCATTTCCTTTGTGTAGGGATATTTAGCCAGTGGTAACCCAACACTTCAATCAGCCTCATTCAGGCTGATCCCAGCTTTTCACTGGCCCAGATAACCTCTGGCTGAATAGCAACTCAGCACTCAGTGCCAAGGGCTTCCCTTGGTACTCCTTACCACATCCACAGCCACTGCCCACCTCTGCTGCACAGTCTGCAGTGCAAAAACTGCGTCTGGGATTCAAAAACTCTGTTGGCCACAGCTGGGTGACTCAGGAAGGATGATTTTTCTACAGCCATGTTCTTTCCTGCACCTATTTTAAAGAGCAGCACTGGCTGAATGGAGTTGGCTGGGATGCCATTACCTGGTAAACCCATGTTCCTGTGCCACCACTCCCACAGGTCTTATAGCAGGTTCAGTAAGAACTTCAGGCCAAATGTGCATTAAAACAAGTAGATGGTGCCTACAAAACATACCATAAACTTTGCTGCACTGCAAGGAACCCAACCCTGAGTCAGGGCACAGCTGACTCATGCAGGGAATCTTTAGAAAGCCACACACAGCTTTTCCCCTTGCCTGCTCACACTTCTGCTTTGTGTGTGCTCCTCAGATGGTGCTGGTTCACCTGGCAGTTTACAGCACTCCTGCTTTGAAGTTTGAGTTGCTCTGAACCATGAAGCCATCAGCGAGTGTTCCTTCCCCACACAACCAGCACTGGGCACCCCAAAGCACCCAGAGCCAGGGCTTCACCCCCTCCTCCATCTCCTGCTCCTGCAGAGTTCACAGCCCCCTGGTTTCACTTAAATCTGTTGAGAAACTTCTTTTTAATCTGGTTCAAGTATTGGGCTGTGGTCATTTGTACAGAAATTCACCTGGATGCTGCTTTGGGACACAACACTCCTTTTCCATGAAACACCGCTCCCATCTCGCTGCAGTCAGTGGCAATAAAAACAAGTGTGTTTAACAGATGTCACAAACCGTTCCCAGGCTGTCACAGCTTTCCAACATTTTCCAGTGGATTGTTATTACCAGATCCCTGCAAGTCAGCAGCGAGCGCCGCTCATCCCGTCCCGGCTGATGACGTGAGCTGTCAGACTGGAAACTCAGACTTGTCAAAGAGCTGTAATTTGCAGATTTGGTAAAAGAGCTTAACATTCCTTTGAGTAAAGTACTTAAGAGATGTATTCCATGGGATTTATGGGCTGTGAAAGTCTGTGTGGTTTGCAGCTAGAGCGGGATCTCCATAGGACAGCTCGAGTGTCAGTAAAGCAGCTTTGGCCTAAATCAGAGACTGCCATTAGATGGGAGCTTATATCCCACTGAAGGAATTTCCTCAGGGACTCTGATATCACGTCTGAGAACCATTTGGAAGATTTGCTTTTCTAGATACCACTGGAATCACATGGGCATTTATTTGCTGCAACTTGACTGCTTCCCAGCAGGCTAAATAAGTTAGAAAGTTTAGGGCCATCAATTAAATTAAGCAAATCTCACAAAACAATTGACAAAACCCACCTTTTTTCAGCTTCCAGAGCTGATCATCCACTAAAAAGTGGTTTTTTTATTTCCCTTTTATTTTTACGAGTGTAATTTGCATTTGTCAATGACTCCTGAACCATTTCCATCAGGAAATCATTTCAGTGCTGCAGCCCAGCTTCTGCTGTTCCCTTTTCACTGGACGCACTCAGCACATTTTTACACACCAGGGCTCGATGGCATTCATACATTTCCTGTATGAATTAGGAGTTACTCACCTGTGAATCACACACATCTCCTGAGGGAAGATATAAAGTGTTGGAAACACCCCACACAAGCACATGCTGGACACATGGCAGTTGTGCCAATAAATTCTTCCCAGCTTGATGCCATTGCATGATGGAAATATCCAGCTAAATTTGAATTAATTCATGCACAAACCTAGGACAAAAGTTGCACAAAGTTTTAGGAATAATTAAACAACTTCCAGCCACTTTCTGGAGCAACATATTTTGGTTTGAGAATGCATGAACTGCTGGAAATTCCAACTATGAGTTTTGCTGGGAGCAGAGCTCAGGCAACAGCAACTATAAAAAAACTCACCTAATGGGCTAAATCTTGCTCTTGCTGCTCTTCAGGAGGTAACATTTTAGCCATGGAGGTCAACATTTGGTGACAGAAGGTTTCTGTGGTCAGCTGGAGATTTCTAACATCAACATTTCCAGGGACTGATAAGAAAGCAGAAGAGTGAATAAAATTGCTCCACATACTGGAGCACCCAAAGACACCTTCAGCAGCCAGGTTTGCTCTGTGCAGCAGCACTAACCACAGTTGTGGTGAACACTGATTTTCAGTGGATGTGGCATTCAAATGGATTTTTCCGTGCTGAGGGAATCATGTGCACAGGCTGCTGTGCGCAAAGCTCCCCGAGCATTTTGGAAGCACAGCCACCTGACCCAGCCACGCTGCTGGAAATGAGAGCCTGGAGAAGCCCAGGAACACCTGAGCCCCAGCACACAGGAACCACCTGCTGGAACAAGCTGCTGCTTCAGGTGACCTGAAGCCCAATCTGGAATTTGCAGAGGCTGTGACACAGCTCCCCAAGCAGCATTTCACTGAACAAACCTCTCCCTGCAGAGGTCCCAAGGCAGCACAGGAGCTTTCAGAGTGTCCCATTCCACCTCTCCACACAACACGTGGGATAAAGCCCAGCCCTGAGACAGAGCTGCTAGTGCTTCCTCCAGTTTATACACAGCAATGTTTGAGGGAGAAGGATGGAATTACAGCCCCAATAAGGGGAGAGGGAGGAAGAAGAGGCACAAGGTGAGGTCATGTCTAAGGAGGAGAGATCAGCTCACACAGATCCCCAAGGAGCCCCCACACGTGGTCACAGTAATTTAGGACCCTCATGTGCACTCAGTTTGGAATGAAGGCACTGAATGGAGAAAATCTTCCTTCTCCACTAACCCAAGCTCAGCGCTCTGCATTTCTCTTCCTCTGACATTTAACTACTGTAAAATAAAATACTGTTTCCATTAAAAAAGTCTCTGTACTGTACAACATCAGGTCATTATTTTTTACCCCCCAGACTTCAGAAACATTGTGTGTGTGTTACCAGCACAGTCCTTGTGTGGGCTTTGAAGTGAAGCAATTTCCACAAGGCAGAAGGAACAACTCCAGCCTAAAATACTTGTGCCTTGTGCTCTTCCCCCTCCCTTGGATCCTGCCAAGTATCCTACGTTCCTGCAATCACAAGTAGAGGCATCGACACGCGATATCACTCATCACCTTTTACAGATTCTGCAAACACTGTTTTCCCCAGAGAACATTCCCTGGTTTTAATTGTAAATAAGCTGAATCTTTTATCTGTGTTCTTCAAAAGCCAGGAAAATTTTTGATTCACTGAAGAACTAAGGATTTTTACAACTCTGTGAGCAAACACACGAACATGTATTTCCATGTTTTAAAAGCTCAGGGCCCATTCTGTAATTCCTCCATTGTTGCCTTTGAATGGTTCCCTCTCAATTACAGACTGACCTTAACATTCCACTTTCTCTAACAAGTGCAATATGGAAACTTTTCATCGTTCAACCTCCACTTCTCTAAATATTTGTTGGTGTGTGCACAAGGCCAGTAAAATCTTCAGCTGACACTTGCAGAGCCCTGCACAAGGCACCACCTGATGAATTCTGCTCCAGCTCTTTATTCCTCTCCATAATGGAGGGGAAGAACTTGTCTCCTTTTCCCTCTCCAGCACAAGGCTGAGAGCTTTACAAGTTTATGTTGGTGTGACTTCAAATGCTTTGCTTGACAATTTTAGAACGGGCATTAGAATCTGAAAATGAATGTGGGGGAGCTGAGATGTTACATGACTCTTTCAGCTTTGGGGCTGCTGTTTTAAATTCTGCCCAAAGACACTAGTAAAGCATTTTGGCTCTTTTTAACTATTAAGTCCACTGTGCAATTTAGTACAATTGACACTTCTCATCTGAGGGAGGTCCCACACCCCAGCCTGCAGACCTGCCTCTGGAGAAGTTCTCTCTCAAGGTTTCTGCTGTTTTCCAGGCCTGGAAATTCCCTGAGTTTAGTCCCAACATCTGCAGGAGCTGCTCAAAAGTCACCTGGGAGGAATTTAAAAGATCATTTTCAACAACTAACCATTTAAGGATTTTCTTATAAAGACATCAGATTTAGCCACTAAAGCCAAGAAATAGATGAATTCTATCTGTTCTATACATTATTATATATCTAGCTACAGTTTACCTCTTCCATCCATGGGCATGGCCATTCCATTAATGTCAATAACATTTATGCAGCACTCCTGCACTGCACCACTATAGGATTTAAAGGCAGAACAAATGAATACTTAGAAACAGCAGGTGCAAGTTCATCCTGAACTACCTGAAACATCCTAGGCTGCTTTAGGATCTCCCATCCATCCATCCATCCATCCTGCACCATGCCCTGTGCACAGTCACACAGAGCTCAGTGACAGCAGCACAGTGCCTGCTGTGGCTCAGATCAATACACTACAGTAATTAATAACAATAATAATAACAAAAATAATTTTAAAAATGTTTCCTGCATTCTGCTTTGATAATGAGCTCCAGCTGCAAGCAGAAATCCTGTCAGTGATTACAATGTCATGTCAAGGGCTCAAGCAGATTCTTAAAACTGCTCTACTTTGACTGAGCACAAGTTGAGAGTTTACATTTAGAAAAACAGTGTTTTAAAGGCAGAAACAGTCAGGCTTCTCACCAGCACGTTCATTCCCATCAGGGGGATGCAGCCAACACGAGCTCCTTCCCTTTGCAGCTCCACACGCAGATGCAGGGCTGTGAAAGCGGAGTGGGGGCAGGACCAGGCGTGATCCATGAACCCACCCCTGATGGATCACCTGGAATTCTGCCACCCACAGCCTGGGACTGTTACCTGCTCCACTGGCACCACCAAGCAGCACAAACAATTGCTGAATTAACACTCACATTCCACAGCAGTGACTGTTTCCTCTGGGAATCGCTGCAAGAGCCGTTGTGACAGGACAGCCATTTCTATTCACAAAGATAAATCTTTTATTTAGTTAGAATTATCTACACACAGATGAAGCACAGGAGTCAGGGTAAGGAGTCTTCCAGAGGAAGGGTTACACAATCTCATCTCAACTGAGCTTTCTGTGTTCTTCTGGAACACGTCACCTTGCTGCACAATGAAAGTTTTACATTTCCATTCTGAAAAGAAACTTGAACAAAATCTCAGTGTTGAGAGATGCAGGCAAACTGTAACTCCAGGGAACAGAGGAGCTGAGATTACCTGAGGGATCATCTGCAAGGAGAGAGCTTTGAACATCCACTTGGAAAAAGCACAACCTCCCTGCCAGTAACTCATTAAGTTTCCTGACTTGAAGGTTAAAATAACCCAAATTTTGTGTGTTGTGACTTGATATCCTGAGCCTAAAAAGTTTTTCCATGGGAATTAGGATTGATCAATAAGTTCACAGTTAACAGATCACTACACACTACAAGCAGCAGCCCCTTTTTAACATCCATTTTCTACAAACACATTTCCTCTAAAAACAGAAAGTGAAGAAAAAAAAAAAAAATTCTTTTTCTACTCTAAAATTGCAGGCAAAGATTTTATAATGGGAGTAGATAACTTGAATTTTGAAAAACAACCAGCTATGAGTCCAGAATAAGAAAAGCTGCTGTTTAGTGTTTCAGTTTGCAGCAGAACAGAATTACCAAGAATCACTGAGGCTGGGAGAGAACCTCCAAATCAATGTTTCTGTGAGAATTGTAAGGCTTTTCTGAGAGGTCCTAAGGGTCAGAGTCTCTCCAAAATCTCTCCCATTCAGTGCTATAAGCATCTGCTTCAGTGGTAACACTTTGGAGTCACAGTATATGAATAAAAACTCAAAATTTAAATGCAAAAATAATTCAAAAGAGCACAAATTTGTCTTGCAGCAGACAGGAGATTCACCCAGTATTGCTGCTGCTTCTCCCCAAATTCACCCCAAAACAGCCCCCACCAAGTCAGCAATGTTTGTCCAGCAGCTCCATGACATGGGGACAGTTTTCAGTCATCTCCAGAAACTGGAGTTCTTTAAAACACACATTCTGCTGCAGGACTGGCCTCTTCTTTTAGGAACTGCCTTTGTCCAGTGTTCCCTCCTGTCTTTAATATTGAAAGTTGGACAGAGCTGCAGCACATCCACTGGCACAGGATGGCAGAGACAGGTAATGGCCTCAGAGCTGCATCAATCCCTACAAATTTAAACAAGTATTGATCATTCCTGGCATTTACCTGAAAACCATCCTCATTCCAAACCTGAAATACCCAAGACTCTCAGTCCTTGCAAAGTCCATCCCCAGTGACCAAATCCATCAGCTTCCATCTGAAATGGTCCCTCACAAACACAATCAAACTTGGCACTGAAGTGGTTTTTGATTCCAGACAATTTCCCACCTTGGTGGGACCTTCTGGGATGTCCAAGCTCTGGAACATGGAAAACTTTTCACTGAGAAAACCCCTTTCCCTCCACATTTCAGACCAGAGTAATTTCTCATCTTTGTGATTGAAATATTACTATTTACAGCCTTTGCCTGTTACCTGCTGCATGAACAGCAGACAAATTCCAAAAATCAGCTCTTGCAGAGCAGGGGAAGAGCCTCAGTTTGGGGTTTGTCATGATGCAGGAGATTCCTCATAAATAAGATTTTCAATAAACCTTTGCTATTTCTGGCAGCTGGAAGCAACTGCACCATTTCAGTTCCCTCACTGCTGTCAGCAGCTCAAGCAGGAGACAATTAGGGAAAACAAAGGCAAGGTTGTAAGCTGCAATTCTGCACTGCCACTACATTAACTGGACTTCACTTTGCTTCTGCACTCCAAGGATGGAAATTAAAGTGCTTTTAGAATCATTTTTAACTGGAGATTGATGCCAGGTTGTTTTTTCACCCATCATTTTAAGAGAGAGAAAATAAGTAACTAGCAAAGGTTTCACTCCTTTTAAGTTATATTCCTATTTTTAGTTGTAGGGGAGGGTATAACAAAAAAAATAAACGCTATTTGCAATTAAATTTCCAGAAGCACCAAATTCAGTCCTTCCCTAGTGCCCACACTGAGAAATCTTGCATCTGATTTACAAATGTAATTATATCAGTGTAATTATACCGGTGTAATTCCCCAGAAATAACAAAGTTATTTTTCAGCATCCAAGAGAAAGATTTTAATTCTTAAATTCAACATGAAGAATTGCACCAGGACAGCTCATGCTAAAGGGATGAATTTCCCTGGAGAGACAAGGCCTAAAAGCACAACCCTGTTGTGGTGGGATGACCCTGGCTGGATGCTGGGAAGAGAACACAACAAAAAGCTCCTGGGATGAGGGACAGGGAGGGACCACTCAGCAATTACTGTCATGGGCAAAACTGACTCCACGTGGGGAAATTAACTTCATTTACTGTGAATCAGAAATGTGAGCTGGGTAATGAGAAGATAAAATCTTAAAACACCTTCCCAGGCTCAACTTCACTCCAGAATTCTCCCTCTCCTCCCAAGCAGTGCAGGGGGGCTGTGGTCACTTCATCCTGTTGTCCCTGCTGCTCCTTCCTCCTCATTCCCTTCCCCTGTCCCAGTGTGTCTTTTCCAGGTGTCCTCTTGCCACAGGGTGCTGTCCTTTGGGAAAGGCTGCTCCAGTGTGGGTCCTCATGGGGTCACAGAAGCCCTGCTCCACCACAGGCTCCTCTCTCCACAGGTCCTGCCAGGAGCCTGATCCACTGTGGGCTTCCTCCAGAGTCAGAGCCTCCTCTGGGAACATCCCCCTGGCTCCAGCATGGCTCCTTTCCTGGCTGCAGATGGATCCCTGCTCCATCCAGGGCTCCTTCAGGATCTCTGCTCCATCCTGACTCCTTCTCAGGCTGCAGACGGATTCCCTGCTCCATCCTGACTCCTTCCCTGGCTGCAGATGGATCCCTACTCCATCGAGGGCTCCTTCCCTGGCTGCAGATGGATCCCTGTTCCACCATGGATCCCCGTGGGCTGCAGGAGGATCTCTGCTCCATCCAGGGCTCCTTCAGTATCTCTGCTCCATCATGACTCCCTTCCAGGCTGCAGAAGGATCTCTGCTCCATCATGGACCCCCATGGGCTGCAGATGGATCCCTGCTCCATCCTGACTCCTTTCCTGGCTGCAGGAGGATATCTGTTCCACCATGGATCCCATGGGCTGCGGGGAATCTCAGCTCCAGTGCCTGCAGCTCCTCCTGCCCCTCCTTCCCTGCAGGGCTGTTTTTCTCCCATGTCCCACTCCTCTGGCTGCAGTTTCTCTTACACTTACAAGGCTTTTCCTCCCTTCCCCAATCTGTGATCCCAGCAGTTCATTGCCCTTTTGATGTGCTCAGCTGGGCACAGGGGAAGCTTCTGGCACCTTCTCCCTGCAGCCCCCACCCAAACCCAACACAGTGTCCTGCACATCCCCAAGACTGAGGTTTCCTCCCACTGGAGAAGTTTTGGCTGTTGAAATGAGATTATTTGAGCAATGCTTTCAGCATTATCCAGGTCATTTTCTCATACATTAATGAGATAATAGAAATTTATGAAAGTCTTTATTGAATCTTAATTGCTCCCTAAGACCATGACTGAACTAGAAAGAGTGACTGCATTCTGCTTTGACTACTACAGCAGATGCTGAAGATACAGAATCCTCAGATTTATTTTTCACTTAAAAATACTGTTAGTTTTCCTTTAGAATAATACCAACCATTTCCTGATAGTGCAGTATGAAAGGTGCTTCTGAAGGGTGAGAGGGGTAATCCCAATATTTAGTTTGCTACTAGAAGCCTAATATTTTGTTGAGGCTGTTCTTACTCTTTACAAGGAAGAAGATTTTAAACCAGAACACCACTGAAGAATTTAAAAGGCATCTTCCTCACTAGCAAATGAGTTCAAATTGGCTCAATTACAATTAAAACATGACGCATTTATCAGCCATCAATGATGAGAAATAATGTAAATCAAGGACAAGTCTGTTTACAATTTAATAATCCACATCAGGCGACTACCAAGAGAATTTACCAATGCCTAAAAATTGCCATAAATTACACCCTTGGCTGGGAAGTGTAAAGTTTTTGAAAAAGCTCAGCTCTTACAGATGCCTCTGAATATTAAGAGATTCCTAAAGATGCAAAAATAGAACTCCTTTGGTTGAAATTATGTCCCTCTGTGAAACTGTAAAATCCAAAAACTGAAAAACCCCAAAGTTTTTGAATGCTGACTTAAAAACAAGAGCTGTATTTCACTGTATTCTTGTGCAATTTTAACCTGCTATACAAGATCCAGGGTCCTATTCAGCATGAACAGTTCCCACAGCCTTTGACACTGTTAATAATTTCTTCTTCCAGCTTCTTCCTTTCCTCCTCTTTGGATGTGTGATGATGTCTCTCCTCCCACTTTGGGTGGTTGTGAGTGTGGAGCGCTTTGCTGCTCTGTGTGTGCCACATCTCATAGTAGAGATTGCTGGGATTTGCCAGGAGCTCGGCGTGCTTGCCACGTTCTGCGACTCTACCCTGCAAAACAAGGGCAGCAAGTGAGAAATGCACATTCCCAAACCTTCAGGAACAGGCCAGCCATGGACACAGTGTCACAGTATGGATTAGAGCAGGAATTAATGAGGAGATTGAGACAGCAAGGAAAGACTGAATGCACAGTGCACTCAGCAGCTGAAAACAAGGAGCTCTTCTGCTCTTTTTGCTCTTACACTGCAGGAGCCTTTTCTCCACCTGGACAAAATCTAAATGCCACCAGCATGGAAGGTTTTACCACCTAAACAGGAGGAGTTATCTAAAGTAAACATGGACCTCTGTATGAGGAGCAAGGTGTTCAACTGCTCCTGCAAAGGTGCCATGAATGTACCAAAATAAATCTAAATTTGTTTGGCTTGGTAACAATCACACATGAAGGAGCTAAAAGAGAAGAGCAGACACAGAGGGGTGTGTATCAGACAAGCCAAGCACACCTAAGATCAAATCCTGAAAACAATTAGTGCAAACTGTGCTCTTATGGGTGCTCTGTCACTGCAATCACCACCATGAAAACTGAGCAGTTCATTCTCTGGGCTGTTCTCAGGAGCAGAGATGATTTATTGACTATCAGCATGGAAAGAAAGACTTGGAGAGGAGAATTCCATGAGAATTCCAACCCTACAGAGAAATACCACTCCTCTTCAAAAAAACCCAACTCATTTTTCACTTTGAGAGACACATCCACTGACTTCAAATTAAACTAATATATTAATTCATTCCCCAGCTACTTTTCCTTCTGGGAAAGGATGGCATTATACAGACAGCCACATGGATTTGATATCAGTTCTAAATTCTGATCTACAATTAAATCTAATTCCTTATGACATCTGCTGATGGACAAGCTGGGAAAAAAATGAGTCTTGGCACTTCTGTTAGTAATTGTGCCAGTAGAATCTGAACAAACACACACTTGATCAACAGAACTGCAGAATTGACTTAAATCCTTTAAGTGATTCATTTGGAATAGAGAACAGGTTTTGAATTATGGCCTTTTTTTTTAGAAGTCTTGACCAATCCTCAAAATGGAACTTCTCAGCTCCACAGCATCAGGATCTGTATCATTACTCCAATGATTCTGATTTTACCTCAGCAAAGGTGCTGGAATTGTGATTCCATGATTATCACTGCTAAGCAAAAGCAGCCACAATGACCCTGCCACATCCTTATTTATCTGGCTGCTAACACATCAATCCTGCTGGGATGGCAGCAGCACTGCCTCCCTCATGCACAATTCCATCCTTCAGCAAAGGGAGCACCCTGGCTCCTTCACAGTTCAGGCTGTGCTTTTCTTTTTGATTTAGCAGTTACACTACAACACAAAACACGCTCTTAGGAAGCTGTGAAAACTTGCATGGAAAACAAAAAGCTGCCAATTGCCTTGTGACACGTTACAAAAATATTTGTGAGATGTTTTAACGTGCACTTGTAGGAAGGATACACCTTAAGAGAGGGGTTTTCAGCAAAAGCTGAAAAAACAAAGCACAGCAAAACCAAGTAAAAACTCCATGGAGCACTGCAAGTGATTTATTCCACTACTTCATCCTGAGATTTATATAAAGCTGAGCTTTGTGTAGTAAATGTCACTATTTCATAAGATATGGTTCTAATTGTCCATGAAATCATTGACTGTATTGTAAGAAAAATTTATTTGCTTTTACATGTGTATTTTAAGTCACTAAAGACACCTATGAGCACAAGCTTATAAATAGCAACTGATAAAAATGAATGCAGAGATAAATTTAACATCTATTATCAGCAGATTAGAGCACTGTACTTCCAGCATTATCAGTTAAAGGAATAATTATGAAGTCATCATAAGGACATTTGTTTATTTTAAATCTCTTGCCAGATATAGATAATAGAGAAAAAACTGGACTTTGGATGAGTATGAGGTAACAGCTGAACACTGATATTAGGGAATCAAATATTGAAATGTTGTTTTTTTTCTTAGAAAAGAATCCTACAGAAAGGGACCAATCACACTTTTCTACAGGTACCACAGAGAATGGTGCTCAGATTTTTAGCATAATTAGGCTGAAAAATCCTGCAATAGTTCTATCTGCATGGAAATGGAACATGCTGTCCTCTCTCTTTCCACTGAGAGAAAAAAAAAAGGATGTATGTGAAAAACACACACTGAGCAATGAGAGTGAAGCATAAATTGGGGAGACACATTAGGAAACTTCAACTGACAGAAGCATGCAAAAAATTAGATTAAAAATGCAACAGTAAGGCACAAAAATAACAACATACAAGACAGTCCCACATGCCAAGCTTGGGCTGGAATTTTGAAACACGATTCATTTCCAAAGAAAAAACTTTGCAGCAGCTTGGTGTAACAATTCAAACTGGACACACAGAGTGCCCTAAAAACCAAAGCCTGCCCTGATGTGACAGTCCCAGAGCAGCAGGTGAGCCCTGACCTGATCCAGCACGATGATCTCATCTGCATCCACCACCGTGGACAGCCTGTGGGCGATGAAAATCGACGTCCGGTGCTTCACCATGGCCCTCATGGCTTTGAGAATGTTCTGCAGGATTGGAACAGACACAAGCTCTTACATGCTCCTGAGTGACATGAGGAGAAATAAAATGCTGCTGGAAGTATGCAAATGACTGTAAATAAGTTTTGAAAATCATCTCTGGTACTGCTACAGCTTCCCAATAACAAACAGCCTGAATATGTACAGGAGAAACAGAGAAGTCCCAAACATGAAATCATCTGTGGTTTTGCTAAAGCCTCAAACTGAAAAAAAAAAGCTTGTATTCACAGAAAAACACAGCTATCCCCAGGGACAAAGGAAGAGAAGTGTCACTTCATTTCAGGAAAAACTTCCCCATGGAGGCATGCTACACAAGCAGCAAACAGCAGTAAAAGCATGTGAAAGTAAGAACTCCTCGTGGTTGTAATATTAATGCTTTCCCATGACTGCTAAAGAAAAAAAAAGTCTCTCTCAGTATTATGTGGAACAAAGGCAGAGCAATTCTGGGAATTATCTATCCAGTGTCTCCTTTGTGAGCTCTATGGCACCTTCCAAACCACATCCCTGTGCAAGGAGCAATGACCAGGAATTTGTTCCCTCACTACCATAAGTGAAGTGTCCACTTTATTTCCTTGGAATTTTTTGCCAGAAAACATTTCCATTCCCAGGCATGCTCTTGTGGAAAAGCCTCACTTTCATTTTTTTTCCAAGTGCATTTCTACTGTACTCATTTCTACTCTTGTGATTTGCTTGTGACTCTGGCATAGAGACAGCAAAGCAAGAGAGGAAAAATCTGAGAACTGAGTGTGACATGGACATTTCTGGCCCATGAGGAAGCTAAACTACATTTCAGTGCTGCGCTATATGGATGTACAGCTCATCCTCTGTATTCTTTGCATCTGGAAAATGAAAGTAATTTAGTGATTACAGGTCAATAAATCCACTCAATAATCTGCATAAGTGAACGGAGCCGTAGCTTAGCTCATTTTTGATGACATTAGCTTGGGAAATTACTGCTGGTGCTGAGAGTTTTGTGCTTAAGCAAAGATGTTGTTCTGGAGGCTGATGCAGCTCCTGTCAGTGTGTCAGCACATCCATGTCACAGCCCTCCCTGTGGAGTGAACACAAATGAACAGCAGCACTGCAGGTCACAACTACCTCACCTGCATCTGCTGCACAGCAAACAAGGGGGATTTGTCCTGCATCAGGTCCCAACTATTCAGAAGGCTTTTTTGATGGATGCTTTTTAGATGGCATCTAAACACCTTCTGAAATGGACTGGAAAGCTTTACACTTCATGGCCACCTGCACCAGCCCCAAATGGGATTTCCAGAGTGAAAACAAAATATTCCAGAGATAGCTGATATCTCTCACTATCTCCAGGTAATGGACTGGGCATCTCTGCTCTGCTCTTTAGGACATGAGCTTACACACAGCATCTCTTAACACTGAGAAAACACTTGAAAAACAACAGAGTTCTGAGAGGAAAAAGAATGTGGAGAAATACCACAATCAAATATCATTGCATTACTTAAATTTTAGAAATTTTATCCCAATTTACCTCTTCTGTAATTGAATCTAAGGATGATGTGGCTTCATCATAGAGAAAAATAAATGGCTCCTTTAACATTGCTCTTGCAATTGCAACTCTTTGCTTTTCTCCTCCTGAATGAGGGAGAAAGAGGGAAAAAAAGAAAAAAGATAAGGTTACAATTGTGATAGTCTAAATTCAACAGCAGACATGATTTTTGAGGGCTGGTTGTTGGCTTTTTTCCTTTTTTTAATAGACATCATAGTCACTGCTGACAAATGTCTGACATGTTACATAAGACAGCACACAAGTTCCTGCTCCCTGGTAAATTCAGTGATTCAAGGTTGCTCATCCTTTTGGAAAAGGACAGAGAACTATTTTGTTTCTGTTCCAAAGCAAGAGTCTGACACAGGTGAGTAACAATGCTGTGCAGTTACTCACTCTGTACACCTGGGAGTAGGAGCCCATTCACCTGGCCTAAGCTCTGCTCCATCCAGCAACTCTGCACACACAAATCCAGTTTTCTCTCACCACTGCTCTGTATTGGATTTCAGGCATCTTGCTCACACATTGTGTCTCTCAGGTCTCTCCTTGACATTCATCCAACTTCCCACCCCACCATGGACATTTCACTCAAGAGCAGTTAATACTGAACCAGCTTCAGCCTGGTGATTTCTGATGTAACCCAGTTCCAGACTAGTTTCCTTCCTAAACAATTCTGACAGCCAGCATTTACTCAAGAATAACTCAGGGCAACTTTTACAGACAGGAAAACAGGTGCATTGGGAACTTAAATCTGCTGAACATTTGGTACGTGACAGAAACACGTCACATTTGTGCACTTGTCCTCCTTTGTTTTATTCCAGACTTCAAAACATTCCATTTAATACCATTATACTCTTGTTAATGTTCCATTCCTATCAGGAGAGAACATGCTTTCATAAACCATTTACAAGGCTGCTGGAAATGCTGCAGTTCACATTTTGAACTGTCTTTGGCAGAACTCAGGAGCAATTAGAACTGTGTGATTTACTCGCCTGTTTTAGTGTGCTCTCCCTCCCTCCCCTGGACAGCATCTCCAAATCTCACAGCTGGACAATGTCCATGTTTGAAAGACATATTTCAGAAAGCAGATATTTGCAGCAGATCCACTTGTCTCATGCTCCCCATTCACACTCAGGGCAGCAGCACAGTAATTGTCCCATTCACCAAGTCAGGGATTTGGGGCTGTTGCAGCTCTGCCTCTTACACATCTATGAGACCACACTGGTGTGGGTTCTACCTGGAACAAGCCAAACAACTTGTTTTTCATTCTTTATTCTTGATGAATCAATCCTTGAGAACAGTAAGAACTGCATGAAATGCTGCATCACCATTTAAATTGGCAAATCTGTCATTGCAGCTAAAATCTTGTTTTTTCCATTGTGCACATAAACCCCTGGATTTTAAAGAGAACCACTTCAATTCACAGCTTTTACTCACCCTACTCCTGCCACAAAATAACAGAACAAATCAGCACTTTGTGCTCTCCTCAGACTTGAAGAAGCCTCAGCCAACTTTAAAAAACCCACAAACTGATTCTGAAATGAATCCATACGTATCTTTATAAGAATTTAGGGAGCCAATCTACTATTGAGAGAACTATAGATTCCAATTAGCAGTAGCTTTTTACAGAGCCACTGAAGGAACTCAGAACCTTCCATTTGATATCTCCAATCCTTTGAACAATGACACCACCTCTGAGAGCACTGGCCTGAGACTCCTGTACCCTGGCTGCACACATTCCTGAAGCTTGTTTACTACTGGGATTCAATACTCAGCTAACTGTTGAAAATAAAAACTGAAGCTGTTCTTTCAGTGGCAGATGCCTACTCAGAGCTCAAAGGAATTAGATTGTGTTTCTCCTGAGTATTTTACACACTCTTTATTCTTTAAATCCAAACAAAGCAGAACACAGTTCCTCCACCTTTCTCAACACCACCTTTGTGGAAGCACTGGCAGATGGGTGCTTGTGACTATCCCAGTGGCAGCACAAACTGAAGGATGGAGGGAAGGCAGAACCCCTTTTCAGAAAGGCTCTGCTACAGGAGTCTTGAGGTCAGAGGGAAACTCCAACAAGCGCACACACAGTGCTCCAGACTCAGCAAGGGACACAGAATCCAACTGTTCCCCCCCAGCCACCACTGACCCATGTCCCCAAGTGCCACATCCACATGGCTGTTAAATCCCTCCAGGCATGAGGAGTCCACCACTGCCCTGAGAAGCCTGATCAAACCTTTGAGTGAAGAAATTTTTCCTAAAATCCCATCTAAACCTCAACATAAGGTTAAGCTTTGAGAAATCTGGTCTAGTGAAAGATGCTCCTGCTTTCAGCAGGAGGGTTGGTCTAGATCATTTTTAGAAGGTTCCCTCCAACTGAAACCATTCTATTCTTCTATAAACACCAAGACATTTCAAACCTATTGTCAGTCAAATCCTTTCTAGCAATTACAAGTGTGGGGAGACAGGCAGCACAAGACAAATCTTTCATTGTTAGCACGATTCTCTTCAGTTCTGCCAGTACCTATTTAGCACCTTCTATTCCCTCACCCAGATCTGTGCTTCACATAATTTATTTCCCTTCTAAGTCTCTGCATAACCCCCTTCTGCAGCATGCACACTTTCTCCTGCATGCACGTTCTGGGTACAGGCTGTACCCTCTGATCCTTGCTTCAAAGGCACCAGGACTCCTGACTGCAGCAGCTACAGAGAAAGAAACACCCCTGAGAGCTCTGTCTGCACCCACTGCATCCCTCAGCACAAGCAGGGCCCCCAAAGCACACCAAGTTCCCAATTCTAGTCCACTACCCAAACAGATCATGAGAGAAATCATTTTTACTTAGATGCACATTTAACACTATCCCCTGAAAATACTTTCTTTTGATTATCTTGCAGACTACAGCTGTCTTAAACTGCAGACCTTCACATTAATATTTAGTCTTTGCAGGCAGGTATTTTAGGCTTCTCTGTACAAGGATATTGAGGGGCTGGAGAGTGTCCAGAGAAGGGAATGGAGCTGGGGAAGGCTCTGGAATTTGAATTCTGTGAGGGAACTGGTGTGACTCAGTCTGGAGAAAAGGAGGCTCAGGGGGGACCTTGTGGCTCTGCACAACTCCTGACAGGAGGGGCAGCCAGCTGGGGATCAGGCTCTGCTCCCAGGGAGCAGGGATAGGAGAGGAAATGACCTCAATCTGCTCCTCAGGAGGTTCAGTTGGTTTACAGAAGGATTTCTTCACTGAAGGGTCATGAATGGGAACAGGCTGGAGTCACCATCCCTGGAGGTGCTCCAAGAAGGAGTGGACTTGGTGACATGGTTTAATCAAAGGCTGGATTGATCTTGGAGATCTCCCACCTTAATGATTCTGTGCTACAAGCTAAATAAGCCAAAAGCAAACCTGAGGACTAAACCCTACAGCAACAGGGATACAAAGAAGCTGGGAGCCAACCTGAGAGCTTGAGTCCTCGCTCCCCAACCTGCGTGTTGTAGCCATTGGGCATCCTGAGGATGGCATCGTGGATCCCTGCCAGCTTGGCCACTGCATACACCTCCTCTGCTGTGGCCTCTGTGTTGCCATAGAGCAGGTTGTAGTAGATGGTGTTATGGAAGAGAACAGCATCCTGCATTTGTGAGAAGCACATTTGAAATAAGAAACCATCAGCAACAGCTTCAAAACTGTCCCCAACCCGTGAAAGAATCACTACAGGATGGGTTGTATTTTTCTTTACACAGCCTGAAGGTGAAAGTGTTTGGGGAAATTTCTTTTCCCAAAAAAAAGGGATTAATACATTTTGTGTCCTAAATATGTATGTCATGCAGACTTTCACCACTTTGCTAACTCATTACGGGTGGTAATCAACTATAAAGCTAAATCACTTAAAGCTGCAGGCAGTTTCTCATGGGGAGGCTTAAACACATTCCAGAAATTGGATCTATATGGTGATGCATATAAAAACATAATATTTCCTGGGGGGAAAAAAGTCTAGCTCCTTTGAAAGTCACCATGAAACACCACTGCACTAGGACTGGCCCTCACTGAACCAGTGCCAGATACTGAGAATTTCTGTTACAATAGACTGGAATTGCTGTTCCAAAGGACTCTCTGGGGAGAAGGAAACATGGAATACCTGAGGCACAACTCCTATGGCCTTTCTCAGACTTTCCAAACTGACATCTTGGATGTTCTGTCCAGCAACATAAATATTTCCTTTCTGAGGTTCATAGAAACGAAATAATAACCTCACAATGGTGCTTTTCCTGGAATTGAAAAGAATTGAAGTTAATGTTATGTACTGCTTTGCCATTTACAATCTCCAATCGGGACTGTTGTACAAACAGAATTAACAAAAAGCAAGCACAAGCAGCACCACATTTAAGAAACTAAATTCTGCATTGATTGGCATATTTAGTCCATTTACCCACCCTGACCCACTACCTCCTACAATGGCCACTTTCTTTCCTGCAGGGACTTCAAAGGACAGTCCAGCAAGGACTTTGTGCCCCTCCAGGTATTCGAAATGCACATTGTCAAAGGTGACGGAAGCAGTCTGAGGGGTGATCTGCAGGGCTGGAGCCATCTCCTTGTCCTAGAAAAGAGAAGAGTTCCACTTTATCTGCTGCCCACAAATTATCTCCAACACTTCAACAAGCTCAACAGTCCCTTTCCCACCCCAGAAAAAGGCAACTGACACTTCAGCTCAGATATGTGGAAAATAATCAGAATTTGCTGCACAAGTGACAT
Organism: Sialia sialis; assembly: GCA_009812075.1. NCBI lineage: Eukaryota > Metazoa > Chordata > Aves > Passeriformes > Turdidae > Sialia > Sialia sialis. Next base: position 1,462,408 of record VRYO01000570.1, read on the forward strand.
TGGTTTGCTCCTCCTTCTCCCCAAAGGAGGTAAAAATTCCTGCTGTAAACACTCTGCCTCATAACTTCTTTTGCAATATATTCTGCATCATTAATTACCAATAAAAAGTCAAGCATGAGGCATGAATACTAAAATTAAAAAATCCCAATACAAACACAGCTTCCACGAGGCAATTTTTGCTTCTCTGCAAGAAAATCAACTGCTATTGCAGTAACTGCACTTAAAGAGGAGGCAGAACAGCAATCTCACACACAACAACTCTTTCATGAATAGAAATTAAATCTAGAAGATCAGAACACAGTGAAATGATTGCCACAAACAGCCCTGTTAAATGCTCAGGTACTTTAGGAAAATAAGCTACTACTTACTTTAATTTTGGTATCTACACTGAGAAGTGTAAACAAGGTATTCATATCTATCAGTGCTTGTCTTGTCTCTCTGTACACTGTTCCCAGGAAGTTTAGGGGCAGAGAAAGCTGGAACAGCAATCCATTCACCATTACCAGATCTCCAACAGAAAGGTTGCCTTAACACAAAACAGAGAATAAGGAGACTTGAAGGGTTTTCCTTTTAGGATGCACCAAAAGAAAGAATCAAGTCAATCAAACTTCATTTCTTTTATCCCAGATGTTTCAATAAGAAAGAAAATCCCAGAACCCCATTCCCAGACTTTATACAGGGGTGCCTGAAGTGAATGGTATTGTTAGTGAGGATTTCACTTTAAAAAATATATAAGAGCACTGGCAAATAAGGCAAATAAAACATCAGCCTGTAAAATCCACAGAGAGGGGTAAGGAAGTTTAAAGGGGAGGAAATAATACATGGAAGAACAAATCAGGAAAGACAATCTAAAGTACAATTACAGACAAATCCAAATGATAGAATTTGTCATGATCAAGAGAGAGCTTTCCTGCTGTATACACCAGAGCTGCTAAAACACACTGAGAACCTCTGGGCAGCTCAGAATCAAACAGGCTGATCAAGGCAAACCTCAGGATGTCACAGCAGCTACAGGGAAGTGGCAGGTCAGTTCAGCTGAAACAGGCCCAAAAAGATGATTTAAAGCCATATTTCTACCATTCTGCTTCAAGCTATTCTAAATCTTGCCAAGAACAGCTATAAACTGTACCTAGTGACTGATCTGTTCAGAGTAACCCTTCCCTGCCCTGGCATCTTTAAAAAGGGCAAAGCAGATGCAAGAAAGAGCACATGGCATAAAGGTCTGCCCTTCAAACACTTCTGGATGTTAACAGTCTTTAAAGCATCATTATTTTTACTCTAAAACCACCATGCTTTAGCAGAGCTTTATCCCAGTTCTGTATTTGAAGCTTGTACTGTGTCTTCCTAATCAAGCAGGCTTTAATTTATGTAGTAAATTAGACAAGGGTAGAACAGATGGAAGCAATTCTTTTAATAATGTGCTGTTGTTAATGTAAGGAAAGTGAATTATTGGTAACAAAACTACTGCAGACAAAGCAAAGGGGTCTATACACACTGAGCCTTGCCAACATGGGAAGAGAAGAAGGGCAAAAAGAAAGGATCTTTGTAGAATGTCCACAGAAATATTTTTATCTATAGAAGTGCCTTTCAGAAACTTCCTGAAGTGACATTTTCTTGGGATCTTTCCTTAACTGCTAAACTTTAATAATGTTTTTGATAAAATCACTGTATGATTGAAAGAGTGATATAATGGAATGAATAATACTTCAAGAAGCAGAAATAGATAGACAAAACTTAAGCCAAAAACTCTCAACCAAAACCTCTCAAAATGAACTATCACATCAACCCTCAGTTAATTAAATCTAACATTTCTGTTATGAGGCAACAGTCATTTTAGGCTTACAGACAGGTGAGTTACCTGCAATAATGCCCTGGCTGGCAAGCACCATGATGGTTGTTAAACCCACACTAAATATAGCACTCTGGCCAAAGTTGAGGAGAGCCAAAGTAGAGGTAGTCTTCAGGGAGGCATTTTCATAGGTCTTCAGGAACTTATCATACCGTTGGGCTTCGTATTTTTCATTATTGAAATACTGCAATACAAACAAGAATGGTGGATGTGACAGTGACAAACATGTTGGGCTGCTGAGGGGGCTGTAAAATGCAGGATGGACACACAGAGTGCACTCACACACACACACACAGCTCCTCTCCAACAGTTCTAACAACTGCAGGAAAGAATCACAGAACATCCTGAGTGCGAAGGGAGGCACAAGGATCATCCAGCCCAGCTCCTGCCCAGGACACCCCAATAATCCCAGCCTGTGCCTGACAGCACTGGCTGAACACTCCTGGAGCTCTGGCAGCCTCAGGGCTGTGTCCATTTCCTGGGAGCCTGTTCAGTGCCCCACCACCCTCTGGGGGAGGAACCTTTCCCCAAAATCCAACCTAAACCTTCTCTTCAAGACCAAGTTTACCCTTTGCAGAAATTGATGGTCAAGGTGATTCAGCCATGAAAGGAACTTCTCACTCTTTATTAACAGAGATTTTTTTCCCAGCCCCCGCTAACAACCTTCCTGCTACTCTGTCAATGCCACGCACTACTCTTCAAATGAATAATGCTTAAAAATATGCTCTTGCTCCAAATATGCAGCCCTGTAAAGATGAATCTTATGACTCACTTCCCTAAGGCTGACAGAAGGAAGACAAAGAGCCTGGTAGTAAAGACTGGCCTTACCTTCACAGTCTCATAATTCAGGAGCGAGTCAATGGCAGCGTTACCAGCATCGTTGTCAGCTTTGTTCATTTCTATCCGAAACTTAGTCCTGGGAAAGGAAGGTTTCATCCAGTCACTGATGCCTCAGGATTTTAGCTTTTATACTTTTCAAATGCTGCACTGCATTAGTGTATAACTCTAAACTCCATACAGAGTGTTAGTTAACTGTCTTCATATTTTGTTCAGACAAAATCCCTCTAGGCCTGAAATCCAAGGCCACCCTACAGCCTCAGGATCCAAAAATACCAACAAAAGTGAATTGGAGGGGAGTAAACTGGGGGTAAATTAATTCATTACCTCCACTGGGTGATTCCTATGGTGAATGCTGCATAGGTCGCCAGCGTCCCCAGAGTGACCAAAGCAAACTCGGCTCCACACCTGTAATACTGGGAGATTTCAAATCAAATTAAAAAAAAACAGAAAGAATCATCATCGTTTTCAAAACTTCTGTCTCCAGCTAAGCTATCCTAATTTTAAGACAAGAAATGATGTTCCCTGCTCTGAACAGCTTAAGGCTAAATAAAGGCTTAAACTCAAAAGGAAAGCAGCAAGAAGGATTTAGATGAAAAGATTGGAGCAATAACCAAGAGCTAGTGCATATAATACTGCAAAGTTATTTTTCACATTATAAAACATAAACGCTGCTGATGCTTGTGCTGTTCTCACTAATAAGTTATTTGTTTCCATGCTTTTTCAGTGGATTTTGAAAGCAAGCTTAAGACTGTAGAAGAAATAAATGGCCTTGCAAAACAACTTAGGAAGTGTTTTCTGCACTTCAGGGCACACCAGGAGAGAAAAGCCCTAAGGAGGGCTTGGCTGACAGCCAGCCTGGTCTGCAACTTCCACTGGGTAGAAAATGTAACCCAACATCAACAGGCATTTCACTGTTCCATTCAAACTTGATTAAATCCTTCTAAAAAGGCCAATAAACAGAAAAAGATCCTTTTTTTTTTCATTTAGTCTGAGAAACATCATCAAGATGGAGATTTTTGCACCTAAAGATCCTGACTTCAAATACAGAAAGTGTGATTTATTTTACAGAAGTTTAAATTTCAGGGTATTAAGCTTAAAACCTGCCAGCAGAAGCCTATTTTCCAAAAGCTAATTTTCACTTGTTAGTTCTGGATAAGTCCAGATCAGTATTCAGGAAAGAGCCAATAAATATTCCCTCCTCTATCCTGAATGCACTAAACCACAACATTATGATTCTGTTTCCTCACTGTTCACCTGGGTACATTTGACACTTGTGTGCACAGTTTACTTTTCTAATTTCATTTTCCCAACAATTCTGAAGAAAAACATTTAAAACTGTCCACATCAATGCAGATGGTTGAAGAGAGGCTTTAAATGTGAAAATAATTTTAAATAAGCTTATTTAAAGCAACTGATATTTGAAAACTATGGATTGCTCTTTTACAGTAGTTGCTTTTACCTTGTAAATGCAATTATTATTATTATTACTATTGTTAATAATTAATCAGTAGGCTTTGCTCAGAGCATCATTTTTAAATGAGACGATTCCAATGATGACTAAACCACACTTACCAGAATTGCACTGACCAGAGCCACTTCAAACATGGTGGGTCCCAGGTTAAACACCAAAGCACTGAGCACAAAGCTGATGCCCCTGGTCCCTCTGTCGATGGTTTTTGACAGTGCTCCTGTTTGCCTGCTCAGGTGGAAAGCCAGATCCAGGTTGTGAAGGTGCAGGAAAACATTCCTGGCAATCCTCCTGATTGAATTCTGAGCTACTTTCCCAAATACTGCATTTCTTGCTTCATTAAATGCTGCTGCCCCAGCTCTTGAGATACCATCTAAAAAGGGATGAAAAAGTTTACAGAATGGAAATAATTATATTTTCAACTTCCCTTCATGCATGAAATTACACTAGACTCATTCTTTATATATTTTCAACAATTTTACTTCAAAGGTAATTTATACTTAATTGGCCCAAGCTTTATGCAATTTTTCATTTATAAACCATTGTGCACACATTTAAATCAGTTTCTTTTGCAGCTGGTTATAAGAAAGTGCAGAATTTATAATCAAGAATAATTTCTATAAGCGTTATTTCAGTTTTTAATTGGAATACCAGAAGCAAGGTCAGGGAGCAGACAGCTACACAGAGTAACTCTGAAATTGTTACAACACTCTGAGGGCTGGAGCCCCTCTGCTCTGGGGGCTCTGGTAGAGCTGAAGAGGAGAAAACTCCAGGGAGAACCCAGAGCCCCTTCCAGGGCTAAAGGGGCTCCAGGAGAGCTGGAGAGGGACAAGGGATGGAGGGACAGGACACAGGAATGGCTCCCACTGCCAGAGGGCTGGGTTAGGTGGGATCCAGAGCAGGAATTCTCTGTGAGGGTGGTGAGGCCCTGGCACAGGGAGCCCCGAGAAGCTGTGGCTGCCCCTGGAAGTGTCCAAAGCCAGGTTGAGCCAGGCTTGGAGCACCCTGCGATGGTGAGAGGTGTCCCTGCCCTTTCAGGTCCCTCCCAGCCCAAAGCACTCCAGGATCCTGTGATCCACACCCAGCCGTGGTGCTCTGCTGAGCCCCTCCCTCCCTGCCCACCCCAAAGTGCCAGCAGGATTTGGGGACACTCACAGCCCACCAGGACAGAAGTTGCCAGCGTGGCCACGGTGCTCGGGGCATCGCCAAGGTTCAGCACGTTCCCAGACACCTGGTTCAGGTTGTCCACTGCATATTTAAACATGAAGGGAACCAAAATATTCATGGCCTGAAAGCAGGAGCACAACAATTAGACCATTTGCATTAAAATATGTATGGAGCATGACTATTTTTTTTTTTCTGAAATTGCTCTACTGTTATATTTAGTCCTTAAGCACTCAGTGCAGGTGAGCTGGCTATTTCAAGCACTGTTAAATCCTTGCTGCTGGGGCTGCAGGGTTACTTTGTCTCTCTGTTTCCTTTTAAAGGTGGATTTTTATCCTCATTTAAACGCCAAACTGCACTGCCAAGGCCCTTGAAGTGAGGCTGAGCTCTCAGGACAGCGCGGCAAGCCCAGGAAATGAATCAAGCAGCAGCCACTGCACGGCACACACAGTGCTACTAAATTGTGTCATCATCTGGAGCTGTTTGCTCTTGGTGATGCTGAGAGGATTCAGTGTGAAAAAACTCTGTTACACAGCAAACCACTCACCTGCACTCTGCTAACACTGGGTCACTGGGATGGATTAATCCAAAACTCCAGGGAAGTCAAAGAAACCCCTAAAATTTAAATAATGCTCCAAACTTTAGCTTGGTATCAGCATTAACTCTGGGTTTGGCACAGCACGAAAGACTTTCTGTACAGACTTATAGACTACAAATTACTGTACAAAAGTGAGTTTTCAAACAAAAAAAATCACATCCAGCACCTACCACCCAGTGTGTCAGCAGTGGTGGCCCCTCTAGATGGGAACACCCAAACCAAAGTCCATTAACCACACCAACTTCAGCAGCTTTTTATTTGCACAAGAAAATATGGAAAATCTCACAGAAAACAAAATTTCTGAGTCTTGTTAATGCACCATTGTTGCATTGCTCACTTATGCCAACAAAAAGGCAATTACAGACAAACTTCATAAAATTAATAGAATTTCTTAATTCAAACTGTTCCTAACTGTTAAGATTTGAAAATAAGGACACAACTATTTTAGCAGTTGAACAAATATGTTATGACCTACAATCCTACAATCACAGCAGATGTTAAAGTACTTTACAGCAAGTTGACTTTGCTTAAAGTTGTTTTGTTTTTGTTTTTTAATATTTGCAAAAAACTTGTGGGTAGATGATAAATTATTTCACATGAGAAGAAACAAAAAACAGAAACCAGATTGATGCAGATATTTCAGCTCTCTCCACCAAATGTTTTGGATACCCACTTAGCTCTCAATTGTATTTAGGGACATCTGTCAGAGCTGAAAGCCCAGGGAAAAAACCTGTAAATTAACTGAATAAAACTAGATTTTGAGAGAAAAGAGTGAGAAAGTCATTCTTAAGTTCAGTCCAAGGTGGAAGAATTAGACTTCCAGAAGTTCTAATGATTGTCCAGTATCTAATATTCCCAGTTTTACAAATTATGGCAAATAATGGAAGGTAGAAACTTCACCAGGCAGAATAAATGGAGTTTTAAAATATTTCTGTAAACTACAAATTCAAAGAAATAAATGTAAGCTAATTTTTAAAATTTTTTTAGACAGTGTTTTAGGCCAAAGATTTAAATGCAAACGAGGAAGGAATTCATTTTCTCTTCTTCCCCCATGTGTCCCCTATGAAATACATTATAAAAAACACCTCAAAATTCTCAACACTGCATAATTTAGGTAACTCCTGAGAGGAGATCCTTGAGATCTGAGGGCACCTGGGTGAGGTTAGTGCTGCTTTGCCAGTGACTGAAAAGAGAAAACAGCTGAAAGTTCAGTTCCTACCTCAAATATTCCACTGGAACTTGTCCAGAGCAGCCTGAGAGTCCTTCAGCCACATTTCCCCTTCTGACAGGAGGGAATTGTGGAAAACCCAAACCCCTCTCCCTTCCCCAGTACAACCAAACAACTCCACTTTGCCTTCAGAAATACTGAAACTCCATTTTAGGGGTGGCATTTTGTTCTTAATAAAGATGAATTTACTGCCTTGTGTGTTCCAGTGACAACCAACATGACAAAGTGCAGGTTTTCCTGGGAGAGACCTCTCAGGAGAAAATCAGAATATTGTCATGCAGATGGTCTTCATTTGCTGCAGATTCTCACAAATCTCTCTGCAGGGATTTTATTCCTCACTAGACTGTGCTACACTACAGGTAGTTTTGAAATAGAGCTACAGATATATTTAAAGAAAAGAGATGTATTCTTTAAACTGCTGTTCTCCACTCACAATTAATTTAACTGGTAACAGCCTACAATTTTGCAGAAATGTCTTCTTTTACATCAATATAATTCTTCCCAATAGAGTTTTAAATGAAATTTAAAGCCTGGTCTCAGGTTATAGTTGTTCTGACTCCTGGAGGGTAAAGCTTGAATAAGAACAAGGCAGCACAGGATTGCATTTCATTAGCAATCAAGACAGCCTGCTTTCCAGTAATTTAAAAAGAAAAAAGTTAATCTTACAAAGTTTATAGCAAGAGATGAGAGGCCATTATTAGAAACAGGGCTTTCCTCCCCAATTTGTTAAGTCAATGAGATCACGTTCATAGTAATGGAAACAAAATTTCATCCTTCTGCATAAATTCACAGTTCTCTCTTTGTATTTGCTGGCACAGAACAAAAAGCTTTGAGCACACCTTGGTGGACCATGAAAATCTACCATGAAAAACAACTGTCTTACACAATGTATCTGTACAGGCTTCCCTCCTCTGCCTAATGCCTGAAAGCTTGATAACAATTCCCATTAAAAAGACTCTTTTAATATGAATTTGTACATTTTCTATTCCTGGGTTTGAATTAATAGCTTATCCTTGCTTGAATTTATTGGAAAGCAAGTACAGCATCCCACGAAATCATCCCAACTCAATTGCCCACATCTAACAGCAGGTTGCCCTAGAATGAATCATGAGGAAATGAGTTTAAACATTTTTTTAATGACTGCACTGTTTTACGCTGACAGTGCAACATCATCTTTATTCCCCCATGGGACTACACCACTTTCAAGGCAAACAGCCTTATCTTTCATTTTGCTCTCCCCAGCATTTTTTGTTTAATAAAGATGATGAATTAATGACAGGCTGAGCCCAAACAAGATAAAACTGGTCCACAGTGAAGTGTTCTTTTGCCAGTGATTCAGTGAGAAACGCTGGCATGAAGATGACTGAATTTATCACTGGACCAATATAAACATACACATCCAACAGCTCCATTTGTGGAGATACACACAGAAATCTCCATCCCTTGTGGAGGCAAGAAGCTCCAAAATGTGCCCCAGATGAGGGAAGAAGCACCTGGCTCTGTGGCTTCTTCAAATTTAATGATGAGCTGAACTACACTTTCTCCAGTAGGAAAAAAAACCCAGACAGATTTTAAATACTTTTCACTTGAAACTCCTCAAAGAGCTACCAATTTCTAAAGGTTTATTGCAATTATCTGCCTCCATCTGAGCCCCCAGAAAGAGCTCAAAGACCAGGATCACAGGAACATGCTTCACTGATCACACAGATATCGTTATCTTCGCAAGCAGCAGAATTTGCAATTCAGTCCTTGTGTCCTGCCTCCTTAGCCAACCATTCCTGCTCTGAAACTTCCAGAATTAGCAGTCAGTGGAAATGCAGAGAGTCTGAAAGAATTCTTTGCCTCATGAATAACACATGCCTGGTCTGTGACCAGGAGGCCAAAACCCATTGCAGGCTGACAGAGGTGACGAGTGATTTTGTCATATTCATGTGTTTAATCCATCTCCTCAGAAGCTTGAGCACTTTTTTCCTTGTGCCACAGAAGAAAAATGGAAGAAACAGAAAAGTAAGGAAGCATTTGCTATACATTCACCAGTAGAGAAGCCAAAAAAAGGGGGGAGAACATGGAAAAAGAAAATCCAGACTTGCAGAAGCTGAGCAGGCTGAGGCATGTGTCTGAAAACACAGATAATGCCCTGTGCACTCCTCTCACCTGCCTTCCCCTTGCATCCTTCACACTGTGTACACACAGCTAGATAGGCTATAAATATTTAAAGCAAAAATTTAAAAGAGTGTCATAATAATACAACAAATCTTGCCAGGAAGAAAAGACCTCACTAGCCCTGGAGCAGACTCCATCCTGTCATAAAAAGCCATCCTAACAGCTCGCTTTGAAGGCTCACAATACCACAGGCAGTTATGTGGAGACAAAAAGGAACCAAAAATCACAATAATTTGTTCAATGACAAGCAACTGGGCTCCACAAAAGGAGTCAAGACAGATTGTAACTGCAGGCTCTTCAGTAGCTGCACACAAACTAGCTTTTGTTTTGAAAGTGAATTTTACTGAACAGGAAGATTTAAAGAGACAAATTATTTCTCAAGCAGCAGGACAAGGAGAAATGAAATTCAGCTGTTTTGTGGGTAAGTAACCAAATTAAACTGGGGGTGTATTTCTTAAATTTTTCCCCCATGGCTGAGGATTTCATAACCTACCTGTCCTCTGTGATTCCGTGGAGTTTTCAGAATAAAACGGAAACCACCTTACAGCCTCTGTATTTTAACTGGTAACCTAACATAAAATCAGAGATATAAAACCTGAAAATCTTTTGTCAAACTCAGAAGGAATTGGCCAGAAGTCTTACAGGAGTATTTCTTCTGGGGGAAGGTGACTTGCAGCAGCCACCATGACCACAGAGTTCTCCATGCAAACCCTCTCAGAACGAGGGGCCTTTAGACAAAAGCCACAATGAGGATGTAAATCCTTCAGACACAGAATTCACTTTGTTCCATATGGACAAAGAAATCAGGCCTGGACTGCAGTGAGGAGAAAAACATGCTGGTGTTCCTGGGCTGACACAATTATATAGCAGAAAAACTTGAAGCAACAGCTTGTGTGGTCTATGGAGTGCATTGTAATTAACCTCACAAGCAACCAGAACAAAGGGCTCCCAAATGGGATAATGAGGAAACCACACACAATTACACATGGTGCAGGAAAGACACAGGTAAACTACTTTGTACTGCATTTTCTCCAGGACAAAGTCACCTTTTGTGTGCTCTGGAAGGGCAGCAGATGTTCAGGCCTCAAAGCTGTGACAGACTCACTACAGCTCTGGAATAAATTATTGCACATCACTTGTGTCACACTGACACACACAGTGTGTGTAAAGTATGAAGCAATTCAAGAGAAGCTCTTCCCATGCAGGAGGAGTGAGCACAGCTCTTAAAATGAGGGGTAACTCCTTAATTTGCAGTTATCCAACACAGCTTTGTAATGACAGAACAAAACAAAGGACAGCTAGAAGACTTCCATGAAATTTTTCACCCCTGCCAGTTATAACATATATTTTATAGAAAGACTGCTGTGTGTTTTCCCAATGAAGTCCTTGTCTGCCCAAACAAACATTCTCACAAAACACTTCTGCTTTAAGAAGCATCTCCTAAAAGCTGGACAAAGCTCAACGGGTTTTCTGCTTTTCTTCCGAGAGTCTGCTCTGGACATCAGGGCTTCTGGGCTGCCTTATACAAATGTAAAGTGGGAAACTTAGGAGAACACAAGAGATCCAAACACCCAGTTACATCCCCAAAGAGCAATTCAGCTATTTTCTGATGGGGGAAACATCCCTCTCTCCCAGTAGAAATATAACAGCTCTTTTTTACACCAAATACAGAGCTGTTTGCAAGAGTCAAGGAACCCTGGTCATCAATTTTGTTTTCTTCATATTCCAGAAAGGTGAAACATTAATAAAACTTCTTAAGGGCAAGGACCAGTGCTGCCACATTCAGGATTAGAGGCTGGATTCACATTCCTCATCTTATTCATATAACACTACAAATCAGGGACTAGGGGAGTGGGGAGAAGAAGAGAAAAAATACTTCAATTTAAAAATATTTCATATATACTTCAATACTTCATTTAAAAATTGCCTTCAGATTATTATTAACATTACTAATAAGAGTCTTTAAAAAGGAAGTGAGTTAGAATAATTTTCAGATCCACCTGATGGATCTACATCACAAAACCTCAAGGCATCTGCATTTTCAGCAGAGTTTCCTGCAGAGTTTTAAATTGCAGTGGAGAGCATCGCTGTGTGTTTTGTCCAGGCACAAAAAGGAGGAAGCTCACTGGCACAGTCCAGCCATATTCTGCATTATCAGCAACATCCTGAGCTGCAGCACAACCCAAATATCTGCTGGAGACAGTAGCCACAAGTACCTGAGAGATAAAAACCTCTTGAGAAAGCACTGAAGACCAGCAATTCCTCTTCAGCTCACAGAAATGAGCACATTTCTCTCCCAAGCACTCCTCTTTTAACACCTACAGAGCTGAAATTTGTCTCTTCTCTCTTTTCATAACATGGCAATGGTGCTGAGTGCTAATATTAGCTGTATGTTGGTTAAAATTGCTGTACTTAAAAGCAACCCAGCTGAGCTGTATGTCTCAATGGAATTCACAAAACTTCCTCCCAGTACTTTGCAATCAAATATTTCTCTTTTTTATTATTATTTAAAACAAAAGGAAGCTAACATTTGCTCCTCTCAACTATTTCTACAAGGTTTGCACAGAATTTGAATTACATCCCCTTTTAATGTGCAGAACATTTTGCATGCCAAATTTTTTCAAAGAACAAAAAACCACCAAGGTTGTTGCAGGTAAGAATATGGAAGATCCTTTCATATAACAAAATAAGAGCAATCCTCCATTTCACAATCAAAGACCATATGAAAAATCATTTCAATGAAAGCAGGGTTGTCAAATACAAAATGTTAAACAGCTTCTCTCATGTTAGGACACCAGAGGAGTCCCTGAAACAATTAATTCCTCTGTTATCTCATAGAGAAATATTAACAGAGCTCAAATCCCCTTTCCACAGCACAGCAAGTCCTGTGAACAGACACCACCACATTGCTCAAGTTCAGGGTTGAGAATGGGCACAGAGCCTTGAAGAAATCCTGTCTGACAGCACAACACAAGAGGAGAAAACACCAAATTTCCTTTAATTTCTGAGGTAAATAATTAACCAGCAATGGAAAATCCTGGGCTCAGCTAATGGGATCAAGGGAAACAAAAATTCTGGTTGTCATCATCAGCTCCCTAAACAGATACATCCTGTTCCAAAATCCAAGCTATACGTGCTCCTGTGCAAAACCCAATCATCTTGAGTGTAAAAGCCCTTAAAATACTAGAAAAGAAAATGATTCCTTGTAGAGATAACAGCAAGTGGGAGAGTGTCACAGTATAAACTGTGACAAGAGTTGAAAAGTGCACTGGTGGGACAGACCCACCAGGGGAAAAGGCTCCAGAAGAGAGGGAAATTTCGGGAAAAATCAGGGATCATCCTGAGGGTCCCTAACCCTGGCTGCAGGAAGCCAAAAAAGGTCAGAGGGGGCTGGACAGCCAGACCTCAGACCAATCACAGCAGCACAAAAAGATACATTTAGAAAGTTATAAAAGATCTGCTCCAAACAATAAAAGGGCTTTTTGTCTTAAGAACTCAATACAACATTACAGGAGAGTACAAGAAGTGGTGCTACCTTGGCACTTGCCAGGAAGCCCAGGGAGATGGCGACCCTGGCGCGCAGGTCGGGCCGGTCCTTGGGCCACACGTAGGACAGCATAGCCCGGATGATCTTCTTGGCATCGATCTCCTTCAGCTGGGAAGGGACAAACAAAGGCACTGGTTACACAGAGAGCCTGGCAAGTTCAATATTTTATACATTTGGATCGTTTCTGTATTTTATTTGGGAGGAAACAGACACTTGGAATGTCTGAGACTGGGCTGCCTATGAATATTTCAAGTTTTTAGGTTTATATCCATGACATGCTGTTAAAATGTTCCACGCTCTCCTGAGTGCAAGTCTGGCTGGCTGCCAGAAAGCCACAATTCCCCATCTTGAAATACTTCACACAACAAACAAACTGACCCTTCTTTTTCATCTCCTCAAGACTGCTGTACAAAATTCAAGGGCTGGTTACTTCTTCTTTGGAAGATACTTTAAAATTGCAAAAAAAATTAACAAAATAACCATGGCAAGAAGGAAGTCTGAAAGGTCCACAATAAACCTAAATAGTTTGGAGAGCATTTCTTGACATCGGGCAATGAGAATTCACAAAGCAGGAGATGTACATGGCCACGTGCTGGCTTAATTGATTCCATCAACTTAACTGAATTCTTAAAATAGGTTCCCCCCCAAATCTCAGATTTTGCTCTAAGTAAGAGCACAATCCATTTAACAAGGCAGCTTGAAAAACATTACTTTTTCTGATTGGGTTTATTTTAAGTTTTCCTTTGGGATTATTTTCCATTGTTGGGTTTGGCTGCTCTATTTTTTTACATTGGTTATTTTCCAGATGGACACTGACACTTCTGATTATACCCCTAAATTATCTGCAGCCTAAACCATATTTCCTAATTGAGAACAAGAGGATGTGCAGCAACACAGAGCACAAGTATCAACAACTCATTTTTCTGGGCTGGCTACACTGGGGTTAACTTGAAAGACACGAGGGTTATCTGAGCCAGAAAGGAGGGCAGCTAATCTCTCCATTTCAGGCAATATTTTCTAGAGGGGAAGAGGCAGAGAAACAAAAAGCTGCTGCACACCTTTCAAAGATGACTCTTGTGACAGAAGTCAGTAGGAAGGGAGAGTATTATAATAAATCTTACTGAGGATAAACCAAATTAGAAAAGAAATTCTCTGTTAAGGTCTGGGGTGAATAAGCAAGAAAGGAGAGGTCTGTTAAAAGGTAAAATTGCTGAGGCAACCAGGGAAGCCAATCCTATAAAGGTAAGCTTTGAAAAGCACCAGGAAATTAATCTCAGTTTTTCTAGTCACAGCTTCAAGCAAAACCAAGGCATTTTGTCACTAAGTGCAAATGTATTGGAACATTACACAGGATAAGCACATTTGAAACTACTTTTAAAAAATGGATATATGGAAGATTTGTCAGCAGAGAGAGGATGCAAAAGTGCCTCTCTTGTGTCCTACCCACTTAAAAGATGGAGATATCTGCTGCAGCATATACATGAATCTTTTCATTTGAGCCAAGGATATGCATAAAAAGCAGTTTAAACCTGTGGAAAATATCTTTGATCACCACTTACAGGTTAAAAGGAAGTTAAAAAACACGGGTAACACATCCACACAAAAGATACAGAAGTGCAATCGAGCAGTTCTAATTACATGTTGCTATTGGCTAGGCAGACTTTGCACAGAAAAGCCATTAAAAGGAACAAAATATATTGGCTGCAAACAAGGAATCTATTTCCTTTTTTCATGGCTCTGAACGGTGACAGAAGTAAATTCATTTAGAAAAAAGTCAGGAGGCAGCCACTCATTTGCCAAAGGCCTTGCAAAGGAACAAGGAGGAATATCAAAGGATGCAAAATGCACACATATTACATCAAAGTTTACCATGAAATAAATGTTACTGTTGTACAGAAACATGAGTTAAAAATTGTTTAAATATGCAAGTGGCAACATTAAGAATTAAAATGACCAACCTGTTCAATGGACTCAGGCCCTTTTTTGATTCTCTGAGGTACATAAAAAGGTTAAGAGATGAATTTATTTTACCTCCTTTTAAATGGCAGTAACGTTTTACATTTTCTTTCAAGGTCTATTTCTACAGAAATATAAGGGAATGGGAGGAAAAATAAATCAAATGCAGCAGGGAGCAAAGAATGAAAGCCTTTTCCTCTTTTTGGATGCAGAATGTTTTTTAAACACATGATGCAATACTGAAGATTATTTGCAAACAAACAACCATTGACCAACTTCCCATCCCATGCAGGTTCTGGACCTTTTAAAATACCTAAAGTGGGGGGGAAAAAAAAAAAAGCCATAATTCCTCTTCACCATCTCCATGGTTATTGAGCACTGCAAGACATTCCCTAGGCTGACCCTGTCACTTCGTGGAGAAAGGCAGTGCCAGGATGAGGAGCTGTCACAAGTGGGATGCAAGAAAGTGGAAGTTTGACTTGAATTTAAGCTGTCAGTGCTGATGAAGAGAGGCAGACACACTTCTGGCTCCCTGTGTGCTCCCTCAGGGAGCTCTATCATCCCTTCTATTGTACCAGCACAAGTTTTCTTTCCCCCTGCATGAGATTATTCTCCCAATCACCACCAAAAAAAATCCCAAAGCTGGTAAAGACCAGTTCTGATCTCAGTACTCGGCATAGCAGCCACTGCTGTAAGTAAAAGTTATTTTGGAATTTTAAAAAGTGTAAGTTTCTCTAGTAGTTCCATGTGAGATGAAAGTAATGTGCCCTTCACTCTGTTCTCATCCTCAGGATTCAGTTCTGTACCTGCAGAAGCTGCTATAAAAAGGGCAATTTAAAATGTCACTCCCAGAGTCAGAATGAACAGCCTGGTTTGTCAGGAAAAATCTGGAATAGGGAAAGGTGTAATAGAGCTGACAGGTATCTCACCTGCAGTTCTCCTAGAAGAATAATCCTAGGGAGAGAAATGTGATCAATTTTTATGATATTTTTACACACTGAATACAGGTGCATGTATACATGAGATACAGGAACTGTAGACTATTTCCTTCCCTTCAGTTTGGCTGAGAAATTCCTGGCAAATCCAATGTTACCCTGTTTTTTTCCACTCTTCACACATTTCACTTCTTCCACAACTGGTTCTTGCTGCTTTCTCCTGGACAGCTGGTATTTGTTTAGTACTGAACTGACCATGTCCTCTATTAAACCACTTTGCAGCTGCATTTATTGGAATAAAGAGGTTAAGGGATTGATTTATAGAGGAGTAGCTGCAAGTAGTGCCTGAAGGGAGAATGCCAATGGAATTTTACACTGCCAACAAATTAAAATAATATCATCTGGCATCAAAATTTTTGGATAACATATTGCTAGTGAGTTTCAACATGAAGGAACATCCAACATCCTTTAAGGCTACTTGTGTTGTGGCAAACAGAACCATCCATTTCCTTCCTGACCAGAGATAACCCTGGAATTTAAATATGTGAAAAAGAGAAGGACAATCAGCTAGGTTTGAAGTCTGTTTTGCCCAGGAAATGTCAGAAAAGAGCTTATACCTGTTGCAAGGAGGGTCTTAAAATGAGTCTGAAGTTAACATGACATGCAGAGCCTCTGGTAGCACTGACTGGAGATGGCCAATTATTCTGTTTCCTCCTGTGCCTCATGCAGAAAAGATCACAGATGTTTCACTGAAACAAGCTGCCTGCACCTCAGGATATGAAATTCCCTCTTACTATAAAACACACACCTCTCCTGACTTCTCCTGTAGCACAAACAGCTCTGGATTCAATGAGGGGACAACTCTCAGATGAAAACTTGAAAGAAAATCCTAAGTTGAATTCTTCCATTTCTTTACAATTGAGGCATCCTCAGAACAGTTAAACCAGCAAAGACCAGAAAGACCTGGATTCTGAAACTGAAAATTCAGCTTGTCATCAATGTGGTCTTCACTTATTTCCTTGAACAAGTTATAACCATTCACACAGAGTGACTCTGCAAATACACAAAGCAGCAGAAATAAGTGTGCCCAGGAAATGAGAAGATGGGAGTTCTGTAAACTCAAGAGCTTTGATTTGGCAATTTTAATCACACTGTTGATACTGTCCCTGTTTTAACCAAAAGTTTGCCTCATCTTCTGATTGTAATCATTTGGGTCTAATAAAAGATCCTGCTTCTCCTTATATAGCATCAGCATTAATATGCTTCCTGAATAGAAATACAGTCAAAATATACATGTATTACCATTAATTCCAAGTAAAAATACACACAGTTTAATTGCTTCTCTCCCCTCCCATTTCAAGTGTGATTTTACCAACTATGCAATAACCCATGAGCTGATTTCTACCACCCTGTCTGCCAAGTCACAGGGAAATATCAGTCACAAACAAGAGCAACAAACCAGTGAATGACAGGATTTTTCATCAAAATCATCTATTCCAGCCAATTTCAAGGGAGTGTTTAACAATAAAATGGTATTTTTAATAAAATAAATAAAGCCCTCCAACACCATCATCACAAAGATTTGGTGATTTAAGAGTTAGCAAGAGTACATTGATAATTTAACAGTATCTATTACAGTATTTATAGATCTACCAAGAGAATTTTAGACAAATTGTTGCTTAAGGTCTTCAATTTTTAGGTTTAGCTTTTTGGGGAGGATGACAACATTTTTTATTTAAAAAATAATTATAATTGAGCAAGTTTTACCCCTTCCTTTGGATCTGTGTGAAGCCCTCCACCAGCATGGCCATGCCAACACATCCTCTTCTCCACCAGCTGCCACCTGGGCAGGATCTGTGTGAAAATGAAAAGGCAGATTGAGAGAACCTCAGGAAACAGGCACATAAAAGCCAGCACAAAGAAGAACTACCGGCCTGTTTTGCTTCCCTCATCATCAAACAGTTCCAACTTGTTTTAATAAAAGATCTCACCTCCCTCTACAAACCTTGCCTTGCTTAAGAAAACAATAATAAAAAAGGGATATAATAATCCTAGCAGCAAAGAGCAGGTTCCAAGCAGCCAGGAGGGCAAGATAACAGATCCTTAAATATTGAAAATGAACTGAAGAACACAGAAAATCCTTGAGGTTTTGGAGGATAACCATACTGAGGTACATTAATATGTAAAGTGGAACACATTGAAGCAGTAATACTCTGTCCATTCATGTAAGAGTAACTTTACTTGAGGGCAAAATAAATAGATAAATGTGTTTCCCTCTTGTCTTTCCTACCAGGATGGGGATGGGCACAAGTTATCCCATTCCAGAGGCCCTGCAATACTGCACTTTGGTAAAAAACAAATCCTCAGGTCTCTTAGATTATGGCCAAGATTCCCTGGAGAAAATGACTGAATTTATTCCTGCATGTAGATGTACTAAAAAATAACAACTCACTACCACCAGGCATTTTTCCAAGTTCAAAGTGCCTGCCACAAACAATGGGCTTGTTAAAGCTTTTCAGAAAAGAGTCTGCTTTTTGTTTAAAAGATTTGTTACATGTTGACAACTTACAGGTTCCAGTTATGTAAAAGCTTCTCAGCAATCTTATTTAATGTATGTTGGTTGATAGCAGACCCCAGGGTTTCCCACATCAAAATGTCATTCTCACATTTTCCAGAAAAACATTATTTAAAAAACCAATCTAAGCAGATTTCATGCTTGGAAGTCACAATGACCCTCAAAAGATTTTAGCTACTTAAGTCAGTTAATATTTCATAATTAAAAACAAGAAAGAAAAGCAAGACAAATACATTTCTCAGCTTCATTCAAACAAGTGTGTTACTCAGAAATGTGTCATAATTCTTCCATGAACAGGAAAATTTGCATCTTCCTTGTGTCTGCAGTGGTTTTAAGGAGTAAGAGCCTGACATCCTGGCACCCAATGATGAGCAGAATTTTGAAGGATTAAAACCCTACATATTGAAGGAAAATGCAGATTGTCCTACCTGACTGCTCCTTACCTGGCTATTTTCTGTGCTCAGTAAATGAATCTAAATATCACCACACAAAGCCTACACTTCTAAGAACTTTTTTTTTAAGTTATTGTGTTATCATTTGTTTGCAGAGGTTCAAAAACACTTCTAGGGGCAGAAATAAAAGTTGCCATTTAACTTCAGAACTGTAAATAGTGAAATTAAAAAAAAATAAAAGTAACAGCTGTCTAAACTGAAAGATGCTCCAAGGGTTTAAGTTTCTCATCACCTGTAGAAAGAACAATTTATACTCACCTCTGACTGCTCCAACAATGGCCTTGAATAATTCCCTCCCAGACTGTGCCATAATCTTTGCCTGCAGATTGGTGGAATCTGCAGAATAAAACAGGAGGGGGGAAAAAAAAAAAAGAGAAATTAAAACAGAGTCGTGCAGAACATGCACTTCACATTCAGAGAATATTCATCTAGTTTATGTAAACAAGCAGAACATGAAAAGAAGGCAGATGGCTTTGTTTTTTAACAACTGACCACAGAAAAAGAAAATTGGTGGGGAGCAGCTGTAAAATAAATTACACTCACACATCAGAAATGCTCAGTGCCAATGAACTGAATTTCCCTTCCCTGAATCCCCACTCTCATCAGACTTTGTTTCTTCTGTACAACAAAAGCCCAGTTTTCCCTTTCCTCTCATTTTCATTTTCTCCCAGGTTGTCTTGTGAATTCTTTCAAACAGTCTTTTGTCCTGTTTTTCATTAAGAAATGTTATTTTTATGCTTATAGGTTCTGCCATTCCCAATTCCTCTCAGCTCAGCTTGTCTCCAGAAGGCAAATCAAAGCCACAGCTTTTGCCTGGGAAGCACGGGGACTGTGAAAAAGTGGAGCAGGGCTGGCACCACGTTTTAGGTGATCAGGACACAAAAAATACAAAACTCCCAGATCCTTCAGTGCACCTTAACCTGCAGTACACAGCTGGCACCAACTGCACCACGCTCTACACGTTACCTTGCAAAACAATCCCTATTTTAGGTTTCAAAGGAGCAAAATAGTTTTAAAGAAGCATTTCTTTTCCTCAGAGGAATTGGCTGGCAAAGCACAGGGACCTCTCCTGGCCAGCACTGATGGTCCCACATCAGCTCTGACACTCAATCTTTCACTGCTCTGTTATATATTAACCATACACCTCACTCCTTATAACATCACAATAACAAGCACAAACAGCAAAAAAAGGAAAAGAAAGAACTCGAGGACAAAAAGGGTAATTTTAACCTTGACAAACAGCAGCACTATTATATATTTTATACCTTGCCTTAAACAAGCTTTTCCTCCTAAGACACATATCTCAAGGAACAATTTCATGAGTCATTTCAAAGAATATTAAAACCATTTCTCCACAAGTCATCACATGGACCTGCTATTCCAAACATTTTTATTATATGACATTACGTACAGAGAGAGAGTGAACATCATAATTACACATTTTGCACTCAGTAGAGCTAACTGGCCTGGGTGAACCACCCTGATACTTCCAAGACCTGGGTTAAACAAAGCAGTTGCATTTCTGAAGCACTTCCCTGTGGATTCACTCATAACTCAGCAGCTTTGTGTCAGCCCAGAGGATTCCATCTAAAGCAAGACACTTTTCAGGAATGGTGGCAGTGTCATAAACAGAAAATATAATGGAAAAACGATGATGCTTCAGCAGTAATGGAAAGTAGCTAATTACTGGTACCCACAGCACATCACAAAAACGTTTCACTAAAAATCCACCTCTTTTGACCTCAAAGTTCTCAGAGTTCATTTCTGACTGAAATATGAAGCAAACAACATTACAGAAACAACTTCCACTGAAACACCAGCAGATTTGGCCTCAATTACTGCATTAGATTGATAGCCTGATTTCTTGCCTGAAGCTATGAACTGTCAGGGGGTTAAGACAGCAAAAACATTAAAGGTTTTGCACAAGATACACAGAAAAACTTGTTCTTATTTTCAGTCTGGAGCCTGGAAGATTGGAAGTTCCAATACTCTCTCAAGCTCCTGATGAAAACCAAATCTGAGCAAAGAAACAAAGAGTTAAAGAAGGTGAACAATTTCCTCCTCTGGTAATTCCTCTGACCCTCACAGTGCTGACAGAAAAGGGAGAGGGGCTGGAGCTTTCCCTGCCAGCTGCACACATCCTGCAGGAAGATTTGGGACTCCACTTTCCTTCACCAGGGCTCCCAAGAGCTTTAAGGCTACAAAGAAAAGCCATCCTTGAATCTAATCACAACAGCAGCAGGTTGTCGTTTTAAAGAACCAGGAGCAAGTCCTGCTCGTTTCAGAATTTAGAAATAATGCAAGGAACTCGAATTGTGGAATTTCCTAACTCCTGAATGCCTGACTCTGCACCATTATGTTCTTTTAATGTATTTTTGGATATGATTCTATAAACTCTAAAGGATGAAACAGATGTCTAGCACTGATTGCACACAGAAGTCATGTTGGTAAAGTGTCATGACTGTGGGTAGTAGTTTAAATACTACAAATGCAAACAAACAACAGAGATTAAACACATTTGTGCAAGGTCAAACCCACACTTAGAAGCTCTCTCTGGAATATGATACCTTGTGTTCCAGACACGCTGCATTCATTTCATGGGGAATTTTTTTTTTTTTTTTCTGTAATAGAAAAGCTAAGTGAAGGTAAAATTCAAGCTCCTCTGCAGCATTTAAGTCCCACAGTTAATCCTGCTGAGTTTACAAGGCGAGAAAAATGATGAAAAAAAAAAGTGAAAATATTCTGGTATAAAGACAGGCTAAACTGTCAGCAGCATGAACAACATAAACTCAACTGGAGCTACATTTAACAGTGGCCAAGGTGCAATTGCTCTGGACACTTGGATGGATGTGTACACATCAAAGGAAGGGACCTTAAAGCTCCTCCAGTGTCACCCTCTGCCATGGGCAGGGACACCTTCCATGACCCATCCAAGCTGGCCTTGGACACCTCCAGGGATGGAGCATCCTTCCTCACAGCAATTTTGGATGCCCATTTTTATAGGCAGACATATGGGATTGCTGCTCTGCTCTGCAGCACCTTCTATCTAAAGGGATTTTGGAAATTCAGGGAATTTCAAGCAGCCCCTGACAAAGCAGGTGTTTGCCAGTGAGGGTTGCTGACTGCCAGAGAATGTCCAGCTGCACCTTCAGAGAATTTAGCAATGCACAAGAACACAAACATCAGTGCCGTTTTATAGAACAGACCAAGCTTCAGGTAAAAATAAATAAATAAAAAACTACGTAAAATACAAATAAATGTAACAAAAATACCTGAAACTTCTCTTGACAGCCCTTCCAGAGCAAGGGATATTATTAAGTCATGCAGGAGAACAAGCTCTTTATCACTGGCAGCTGGAAGGGCAAGATAATGAAGGGAAAAGTCTATTTTGTACAGTTACAGTTATAATAATTTACACAGCCCTGCTTTCTACAACTGCCAAAGTTCTCTCCCCCAAAGAAACTCCTCAGTGTATTTCCTTGCTTATAAACACTCCTAGGAAAATAATTATCCTTAGTTAAGGGCTGTTTGACCATTCCAGTGAAAAGCTATTTGCTTTCCATTTAGCTGATTTAACTAATTTTTAGATTTATTTAATTTTTGTATTTACACTGAATAGAATCTGCCATTGCTTTTACTTTGGATACAGGCAAACATCTAAAAAAAACAACAACAAAAAAAACCAACCCACAAGTTTCCTAAAAAAAAAAACCCCAACAGCAATTGTTCAGTTACACATGAAAGTTTATGAAGCCAAGGTGCCAGCTTTGACAGGATGAACCCCTGCCTGCTCCAACCACAGGAGGGTGAACTGAAGGAGCTGTGCTTATGGAAATGCAAACTGATCTCAATATTAAAAAAAAAAAAAAAATTAGGCCTGATCCCAGTTCCACAGTATTTATGAAACCTGTTTTTCCCCTCTATAAATTTAGCTTTTTTCCTCTCCAGGATACAAATGTTACATGGCTTAGTATTCAGAAAAGCAAGACTCTAACCAACACTACTGAAAAGTATTAAGTGTGAGGGGAAAAAAAGATTTGAATCTGTAATGCAGCAGCACTCAAACTACTGTATTTGACTCTCATGCTACCAAGTGCCATTGAAAATAAATATATTATAATAAATATATTATAAATACATACATGTATATATACACTTAGGTTTACAATTAATTGTAAGCTTAAAAAAATTACAACGGGCACGAAATTATGAAGACGGGAGAGCAAGTACTCTGCATAGCAGAGTAGAAGTTTGACAACCAAGCCTTTTAAATTAACTTTTTTAACTTTGCTCTCACAGCTTCTTCCTTCCTTTCATCCCATTTTTCCTCAGGAGTTAAGTCATGGCTATGTTCACCAGCTTGAGCTGTAACAGGAATTCTAATTTTCAGCCAAACAGCACTTGATGTAAAAGTGAAAATTCATTACCAGACCATTAGAAATGTATTCATTGACCACTTTCTAACAGAAAAGTGCCTAGAAACTAAAAAGCCAAAAGGATGAACACATCTATATCTCCGACAGATGTAGTATTAGCTTTCTAGTTCAGCAAATCTAGTGCAAATCCACATCTAGTGACACATGGCAATTAAAACTGATCAGCAGGGACTGGCGTTTCTCTCATGAAAATAAAGTTATTCAAAAGGAAAGCAGAAAGATAATTAACACTTCTATTCATCACCCTGATAACATTGCTGTTTGTTCCCTAACAGCTGAAATACCTCTCCAGGAACAACAGACAATACTGAGTATTCAGGTATATTTTAATGTATGCAAATACATGGGTAAAATATTTGATCTGCATCGACTTTAGCACTCAGCCTCTCACACAAGTTTCAAAATTAAAACCTCCAAAATTTACTCTTGCAGTCCTGCTCATCTCATCTAATAAAATAAAATTGACAGAATTCCAGAATTCTGCCTGTCAGGAAAAACTAATCAAGGCGGGTGACAAAAAAAAAGTTATTCATAAACAGCAGTAATCTGAGGGGATAAAAAAGTTTGTTACCGAACAGAATTCCAAGCGGAGAGTTTATGAAAGCTCATTCCCTCAGTCTTTGGGATACACTTCCTTAAGCCGCTTTGAAAAATGCACGTGAATAAATTAAAGCTGCACTCAGTTTGAGATGAAGTACTCAATACTTTACTTGTAATTAAAAACAATTCACTGGGACATATTACATCCTTCCACAGTTGACAGAAAGCAATCCCACTCCAATTACCTGCCAGCGGGAGTTACCCGCTGTACAAGCATTCAGCATCCCTTCAAACCGATGCATTTAACGCTTGTCCCCGAAGTTACCCCACGACACCCCCGGTCCCTCCGCACGAATGTCCCCACCTCCGGTGCCCCCCGCGTCCCGGCGGGACCCGACACCGGCAAGGCAAGGACGAACCGGGCGGGGCTCGCAGAACCGGCGGAACAGCGCTGCGGGCACCGGCTCCCTCTGAGCCCTTCCCCGCTCACCCCTCAGCCCCCGGAGCCCTCCATCTCCTCCCCGCTCACCCCTCAGCCCCCGGAGCCCTCCCATCTCCTCCCCGCTCACCCCTCAGCCGCCGGAGCCCTCTCAGCTCCTCCTCGCCCACCCCTCAGCCCCTCACAGCCACCCGCCCGCCCTGGCGCCCCCACACACCTGTGCACCCTCCGGGACGGCTCGAGCGCGTCGCCGCCCGCTCCCCATCGCCCCTCCGGAGAAGCAAGCGACGGCGGCGGCGGGCGGCGGGCGCAGCAGGGCCAGGGCGAGCAGCAGCCGCCGCTTGCGGGTGGCTGCGGCCGCCAGGCCCCGCGGTGCCCCCAGCACCGCCATCTTGCGAGGGCCGGGGCGCAGGGGATTGTGGGACGGCGGCGGACCCGCGCGAGAGGCGGGCCGGAGTGGGTCTGGCCGCCCTGAGGGGAAGGTGGCGCGCGGTGCTGTGGCGGAAGCCGGGATCAGCTGCTCTCAGAGTTATCGTGGCGGAGCCCTGAAGGGAGCTTCTCTCAGACCCATCGTGGCTGAAAGAGAGCGGCCTCCCACTTGCGTTCTGTGAGAAGGGCTGCCCTCCACCATGGTGCCCCGAGATGGGCAGCTTGGAGCACCACCACAGCACTCTTGACAGGGGCTGCCCTCAGATCCACCATGGCACTCTGAGGGGAGCTGCCCTCATTTCCCATGGTGCCACGAAAGGAGGTGTCCTGAACCATGGTGCCCTGAGGGAGCAGCCCGGAGTGCCACCATGGCACCCAAAGATGGGCAGCCCACAGCCACAGGATGGAACCCAGAGAGGGGCAGCCCTCAGCCCCACCATGGCACCCAGAGAGGGGCAGGCAGCCCTCAGCCCCACCATGGCACTCAAAGAGGGACAGCTCTCAGCCCCACCACTGGACACAGAGGAGCAGCCCTGAGTCCTGCTGTTGCACTCTCAGAGGGGCTGCCCTTTGCCCCATCATGGAGCCCAGAGATGAGCAGCCCTCAGCCCTGCTGTGGTGTCTCAAGTGGGGCTGCCCTGAGTGCCACCATGGCTCCCAAAGGGGCCACAGCCCCACCGAAGCATGCAGTGAGAGGGGCTGCCCTCAGTCCCACTACAGCATCCAGAGAGGGGCTGCTCTCACTCTTGCCATGGTGCCCTGAAGAGGACAGGCACATCCCTGCAGATCTGGGAATGAACCAAGCCATTCTGAGCCGTGCCCCTTTCAGAAGGCTTTCTATTCTGACTGTGCAGATAAAAGCCTTCTCTTGGAGGTGCTGCACTGTTGGAATATGGTGTCCTCAGCACAAACCACACAGCTTCAAGCATCGCTCATGTTGGCCAGCACCTCAGTCAGTACTTCATACAGGGTGCTCCTTCCAAGCTGCTGGTAGCAGTCCCACACTTTGTCCTGATGCAGCTGGACACTGACATTGCTGCAGACAGAAGGAGGTGCTCGAGCTGGCACACAGTCCCTCTGGATTTTGGGTCCCCAACACAGCAGCTGCCCAGGCAGTTTCCTTGCCTGGAGCACGGGTAAATCCTGGCCTGCAGCACCATGAGGAGCACAGGCCGGAGGGGAAGGTGTGACTGGCACATGTGATGATTCATTTCCACAATGACCTAATCCTGTATTCCACACCCTTCCCAGGGTTAAGTTCTGAGCTACCTCAGAGGCCTACTCCAGCCCACACAGCTCAGCCGTAGTTCCTTTGAGCCAGAATAATGCAGCAATAGTACGGTTCCTAATTAAACACCCACTTAGAAGACAGAGCTGTGCCATGGATTACATTTCCAATGGCCTATATACTCCCATGTGATCGGCATGCAGAGCTGTCAGAAGGCTGTAACTTTGTGTGGCATTTCTAATCACACAAAGATTTCTTCAAAGCTACCAGAGCTTGACTGCTGACGCTCTTGCCTTGAGGGAGAGTTGTAAGCTCATTTGCAGGGGAGAAAGACAGACAGACAGACAGAAAGGAAGAGGACAATTGGCTTAAAGTCGATTTTTAATGAGGCAGGATTTTTCTAGTCTGTGCTTTGATACGCAACTTTGCTCCTGACCAGGATCCACTTCAAACGACAGAGGCGACATTTCTCTGGCACTAATCTAATTCTTCATCATAATTGCATTTGGCAGAGCTGGTCTGAACAGTGCCGCCCCGTGGCATCATTCAGAGGGATAAACAGGAATTCTGAGCTTCTGACTCCCATACATCCACTTCCTTCCCTATGCTCTGCTCCACGTGGAAGTTTGACCAGGCAAAATGGGATAATCACAACTCTGTCTGGGACAGCCTGGTCAAACAGTGCGTTGCAGCATCTTTTAAGTGATTTCAAATGTTTCTGCAATTTCCCCACATGCACTGCTGCCATGCTTTCAGGCACAGTGTTTGTGTGCACACCTGGTGGTTGATCCAATATGCAGCACAGACTCTCAGCCCTGTGAAATGTGTCCAGAGTTTTGACCATGTCAAGCTCTTTGGACATGTGCTCCATGGAACACCTTGCACGCGGTTAACAGAGCCCTGCACTGCGGTATCACAGCATCTCACTGCTCCAATGACCTCCAATGGAGACTTACAAATCCCTCAGCAAACCTTTATTGTCAAACCTCACAACCCCTGCAGCATCTCAGCCTTGTCATTGTTAGACAATGTACCATTTTAATTTTTCCACATGTAATATATTTGATATTAATATTCTCCCTGCAAATTTTACTTTAGCTGCTCTTCCTTCTTTAATAACTCTCCCATGCTACTGGCTTTATTTTCTCCTGCTAATATTTCAGTCTTTTTTCCAGTTCTGATCTTCTCTTTCTCCCTTTGATGCCACTTTATTTATGTTATCCCACATTACTGATACCTGTACAAGGCACTGCACAAACCCTGAGAGAAACCCAGGGTGAAAAGAGCTCACATTCCTGTAGTAGTTACAACTTCTATCCCAGAGTGACTGAACCAGGAGAACAGAGCTCATGATAGAGACACAGAAAGCCAACAGAGGAGTTTTATGAACTTACACTGTTTAAAGTAGCTCACCACAAAATAAATATCTATTTCTCTGCAGATTTAGCTGTGGAAGCAGAGGATCTCCTTGGAGACAGACAAATCAATGCCTGCTCCAGAGCTGGCACTCTGGAAAGATGACAGAAGCAGCTCAGTTGAAGGAACAGAAGCTCCAGGAATGGAAATAACACAAAGGAGATTTGTGAATAGAATCCTAAAAGAATACCTGATCTGGACTTTTTCCAGGAGCTGTGTAGACAACAAAACAGGGCCTGAGAACAAGGTCAGTGTACTAAATGAGAACATGTTAGTTTTTTGGCTAGAAAAGTTTACAGAAACAGCTCAGCAACAGAAATACAACACCCATCTTGTGCAGGTGAAATATCATTTTATTTAGAGTTTCTTGAAGCTCTTAGCTTCTTTCTCATTAAAGGTGCTTAATATGATTCTTGCTCTGTAATGAATTTCACTTCTAGCAACAAGTACTTCTTTCTTTCAGGTGTAAAAAGCAAAGAACAATTTCATAAAGACTATTTATAGAAGTAAGATTTATTATTAATAACATTTCTATAAAATGAAAAGAATCAACACTGAATTCCAGATAATCAGTATGCCAAAGAGACTGAAACCTCTATTCTGTATGGTAACATTGACAGTTCCAGCTGTGGCAGGCATCAGCCTAAAAGAAAATCCTTCAGGGCTGTGGCAATCAAAATCAATTCAGGAGTCAGGCTAGAGGGAAAATGTCAATATCCAAACATAATTTAGAATCAATGGTATTGGAAAGGTATGAACACAAGGAGGGGAATACTTCAAGGAGGTATATGAAGCAAGAGGGAAAATTAATGAGGATAAAGTAATGCAAAAACAGAAAAACAGGACAAGATTTGGGGCACATAGAAGCCCTTGTTCAGAGGTGTAAAATAATTTTGGCAAGTAGATTGAGTGCTGAAAGGCACAGTGCTCTTGGAGATAGCAACTGTTGCACTTGTTTCTAGAAAAATATGAACTATTAGTCCTCAGACCCTGCATTTGAGAACTGAACAGCTGCACACACTTTGGAAATGCAGTGTGAATTATAACTCACTGTCCATTTAAAAAGTAGCGTAAAAGAGCTGTATTATAAAAAGTGTTTGATTGGGTTACAAAAATTACATGTCCAGTTGTTCTCACTGAAAATGTGGTCAGGCAGAGGAAGGGGTAACCCAGGACAGTGGTGGAGTTACCATCTCTTGGAGTGTTCAAGAAACAGCTGAATGTGGCACAGAGCAGATGCATCCAGTCTTACCCAGCTCAGGGATTTAGTGCCTGGGAGAAGATCAAACCTGCAGAGAACCCAC
>VRYO01000570.1:1491974-1517188 GCA_009812075.1 Sialia sialis
TTTACTGGAAAGAAAAAAAAAGAAAACTAGTCTAAAAACGTTGTTCATTTTCTAATCCCCATAGGCCTCCATTTCAATTTAAAAACTGAGTGAACCAAAGGGCGCTTTTATGCAGTTCCCGGGAGCTGTCCCGCAGTGCGGGCAAGGCCGGGGCAGGGCCGGGGCTGGGCCGGGGCAGGACGAGCCCGCCCGGTGCCGGTCCCGCCCCGCGCTGCGCTCCCGCCGCGGAGCTGAGCGGCGGCGCCGGCCGCCAATGGAGCGCGGGCGTTGGGCGCGCTTCCCCCGCCCCGGCGGCGCGCACGGGGGCGCGGCCCCGGCGCATGGAGGCGATGCCCTGCCAGAACCAGCGCCTCGGCCCGCGGCCGCAGGATGAGCCGCCGGCAGCCGCCACCACCACCACGGCTACGGCGAGCGGCGGCTCCCGGCTGATCCGCTTCGCCGAGCCCAGCGAGGACAGCGGCTGTCCCAGCCCGGACAGCAGCAGCAGCAGCAGCAACGGGGTGGTGGCGGTGCCGCCGGTGCCCGCCGGGGAGGGCGGCGCGCCGGACATCGGGCCGCAGCTGAAGCTGCTGCCCATGAACGACCAGCTGCGGGAGCTGCAGACCATCATCAGGGACAAGTGAGTGCGCCGGGCCGGGGAGGAGGCGCGGCGGGCCCGGGACACGGAGCGGGATCATCGCCTGTCGCTCACTCCATCCCTCCCGCTCCAGGGAGCTCTCAGCGGGCCCCTGGTGCCGGCTGCCCGGCTGGGCTACCGCCGGAGGGACGCGGGGCGGGTGCTGCCGGGCTGTCCCCGCCGCTCCCGGGGGCCGAGCCCGAGGCGGGCGGACGCGCTGGCGCGCCGCGTGTGCCCGGTGGAGCGCGCGGGCCGGCGGCGTGGCCGTGTCTGCTGACGCGGGCCCGAGGGCAGGGCCGGGCCGGGCAGTGCCCGCCCCGCGCCCCAGGCCGGGCAGCGCTCCCGGGGTCCGGGCCCAGCTCCGCGGGGCTGCCGGGGACTAGGACAGCGGCTCGGCGGGTCTTTAAAGCCCTCACGGACTTGGACCGACCCCGATGGAGGTTTCTGCTCACCTCCGCCCTGTGCGTGGCTCGGAGCTTGCGTGCCACATCATCAGCACAAGGAGCGTGCGGTACCATGGGGTGTAAAGCTCTGGAGAAAGGAGGCTGTACCTTACAGGGCGGGCCCGGCAGCACCTGGGACTCGTTCCCTGTCTCTGGAGATCGTGTCCTGCAGGCAGGATGGGGCGGGGAGCCCTGCCCAGGCTCTCACTGGAGACACTGCGAGCGCCGTGTTCCACAGCGCAGCTCAGGTGTTGAACACGTCCCTCCCTCCCACTGGTCTCCTTTGTAGCTGTGCTTGTTCAGCACTGGGATGGGGGTCGTGGAAAGTATTAAATATAGCATGCAACATAAGACAAGCTTCAGCACCATCCATCTAGTAATTAAAAACTACTGGTTTGCAAGAACCACCAGCAAAGAGGTGTGAAAGCAAGCCTATCTAGAGTGGTCAGGTTCTGGATAAAACCCTCTCTTCCTGTGGCACAGTGTCTTTCTGACATCTGCAGTAAGTCATTGCAGAGACACCGTTCCTTGTTGTGTTTCACATCTGTCCATCTGCATAGTCCACGTTTTGCTATTTTCTGGCTTTTGGGGCTTAACTTTGTAGCTAACAGTAATTCATTTTTTATGCAAAACTGATCACCATTTCTCAAAGAAATACCTCCATTAATTTTATTAACTTAGCTGAGCCTCCTTATCTTAAACTAGTTTGTGGAGGATTTTTCTTAATTTTCAAAGCATTGTGGGAAAACCAAAACCTGGCAGCAGTAGCACCAGAGGCAGTGCAGTCTTGATGTGAGAAGGACATTTGTGGCCAAACCACACAGAAGATTTCTCTATGTGACAATTCCCACCTGGCAGCTTCTCTGTGGAGCAGAAAAGGAAGCTGGGAGTGGGCAAAGCAGAGAGGGAATCCAAACCAGGCTTGGTGATGGCTTGTGAAAGGCTTTGAGGTTAGTGAAAACCAAATAGTTTTGATGTCTAGACAAATACTAGTAGTGTAATTACTTTACTCAGGGGTTTTATTATTATTATTGTACACAGGTTTTGACCTCTTTCAAATACATTTAAGATGTTTCTGGTTACAGTGAGCTTATCCAGAAAGCAGCAGCTGTGATTTTAACTTGAAGGACATTTTTTAGAATGACATCAGCTTTTTGCACAAGACTTTGGTAAGAGGAAGTCTCGAATAGGACTTGTAAACAGTGAATTACTCACTGCAGCTGCAGCAGTCGCAGACTGTACTTTATTCTGAGTGTGATGTTGTCCTGGAAGTGGGAAGGAACTGTCACTTCCAAGCTCCCTTCCCAACCAGTGAGGAAAATCGGGCAGCAGCCTGCTCAGAAGGGTTGGCTTTGTAGGTAAGGACAGTGGGAAACATTATTTTTGTGTTCTGTCCCAGGAATTCAGCTGCATCATTAAGAGACCTCAGACTGGCCTATTTTAGTGCCTGGCATTCAGGAAGATGCTGAAGAGAGAAAAGGATTTTTTATTAACCTTTCCCTGGGCAGCTGCAATCTGCCCTAAGACAGCTCTGTAGCTACTGCAGCATCCAAACCAGGTGCTAAAAGAAACAACTCCTCCTCCTCAGAGCCCTGGTTGTGAACTGGCAGCAATGTGGCTCAGAGCAGCTACTGGTCAAAAAGTCCAATTTAGGTTGATAGAGGGATACTTTCACATACAGTGCTTGGGAAGAGGGAGAAGCTGTCATCTACAGGCAGTTAAAGCCCTGTCACTTAGACATTCTGGATTAAAAAAGAACAGGAAACACATTAACTCAAGGAAAATATTTAGATTCCTTATTGCTGCAGAGGATGGATATTCCAAATACAAATGGCTGACATTAAAGGCAAGCTCCTAGGGAGAGAGAAATGGAAGAAAAGTAGGGGAAAACCCAGTCAATTTTGGACTATTACTGTAAGTGAGAAAGGGATAAATACTCAGGCAGTCCCAGTGAACTGGGATGGAGCTAAGAATGGTCAGGCCAGAAGACTTTGGGGACTCTATTTTGTCCATAGCACTTCTCTTTTGTCAGAGAAGTGAAAAGTTCTTACCTTGTTCCTGAGAGGATTCAGAGAAAGAAATCATGGCCTTTCAATTGGTATGATTGTAAGAAAAACTCACCTTCATGTGGCTGGCCATGGTGTCCCATGGGATTCAGAGGTGCCTGGCTGGATCAGGGATGTCCTGGCAAGAATAAAATGGCACTTTTGCTTCCTTAAAATGAACAAGAACTTGCTCTGTGTGCCAGAGCTGGGGAGATGGATAGATCACCTCAACTTCACTGTGCCTGGGTTTCCTCATTTTCCCTCAGGCTTTTCACTTTTCTGCTCAGTAAATGCTTAATGGGGACAGGTGCCTTTTATACTGAGTGGGATATGAACCTAAAGTGCTCTAATGGGATGTGAGCTGATGCACTGAAGTACTGAACATTCCAGAACAGTTACAGTCTCTTTACAAGGAGGGAATGATCTCAAGGTAATTTCTAGCCTCACAGACAAGAACCAGGGATCTGGAAGCTGAAATGAGTAGTGCAGTGATGTGTTTATATAGAAGCAAATTCATTAGCTCAAGTTGGCAGTGTCATTTTAACTCATGATTTAACAAGAGATATGATTTAAATCCAGATGCTTTAAGGTTCTTGTGTCTGTTGGGTGAGATCATTCTGTGGTGTTTTGCTAAAGCTTCTTATTCCCTAAGGAACAGAGTGATAATGTAGAAATGCAGATGGCAGAGGGTTTGGATGTGCAGTCCTGGCTGCTGCACAGAGCAGGGGATTTAGGAGTGTGTAACTCACCTGTGCAGGCAGGGAGGGTGGGATCCCTCTGCATCCCAGCCTTGGCATGAAAAAATGAAGGACTGCAGTCCATGAAGTACTGAAGTGCTGCAGGGAGAACATGGACCTGTTCCCAGCTACATCATCTCTGTGAGTGCCAACAGCTCAACAGCTTTCAGTTTTCTTAAAAACCTTTCACAAATCCTGTGTGGGGAAGTGGCTTTTTTCCAGCCTGGCCCTCACCCTGGGCCTCTCTCAACAAGTTCTGTGAGGTGATGAGAGAAACAGGAATTACTGAAGCCCCCATACCTGCGGACCTGACAGTGTTTGTCACTAGTACCAAGTGCTAAAGCAGGAGAAAACCCTGCAGCTATTTTATATTACAATACAGTCCCAAAAAAACCCATTTCTTCTCACCTCCTAAGACTCTGTGACATCAACCACGCTCCCCTGCCTTCAGAAACAAAGTGAAACTCATTTATATTGTGTAACACAATGTTCCTGCTGCAACTTGGGTTTTAATGCCTCATATTTGTAGATGTTGTCTTGTTACTTGAGGAAGCAGCTGAAACAATTTCTAATTTGACATGAATCATTACTTTATATATTTCTATCTGGTATTTAAGGAGAACAGTTACAGTGTTTTCACACAAACCCTTTTATTTCTGCTCCCTGGCAGTTCTGACAGGATGTGAGGTTTGAGATGTGGTCACAGCTTTCCAGCTGCCCCTGTACACGAGGTCTGACATTTTTTGTATTACTGTTATTTGTATGCACTGTGGTTTTCTGTTGCCTTCTCATCAAAAACCAGATATGACCAATGAAGGGTGTTCAGTGAACTGTGCAGAGGAACATATGTGCCTCTGCAAGCACAGAGGAGTTGGTTTAAAGCCTCATAATTTGCATTAATAACTCAGAGTGTTCACTCTAAACACTTTATCACTTTGCAGTCAAAACTGTGGTCTGGACATTGTTGGGTCTGTCTTGCACTTATTTGTGAAATTCAGCTAAATTTTCTGAAATGCCAGTATGGAAAAACCTAGAACCTGCCACTTAGCTACTTCCCTCTTTTAAAAACACTTATCTACACCATAGACATAAGTATGAAACTTTACAAAAACCTTAATAAATCAGGTAATATAATTGTCTGGATTTGGAAATTTTTTTCCTTTTTTTTTTTTTTGTTTTTTTTTGGTTTTTTTTTTTGTTTGTTTTTGCAGTTTTTGGGGTCTTTTTGAGCATTACCTCTCTAATTAATGTCAAAGTACCAGAAAGTTGGAATATCCTGTCATTACCAGAAAGAAGAAAAAAATAAAAGCAACCAGTATTTTAACATTGTGTTATTAGCACAAGGAAAGAAACTAGATTAAGTTAATGCTCTTCTAAAGCCTCTTTTTTGAAGTGAGGAATAAGTGACTGGTTCCCAGGCAATGAGCAGGCAAACCTTTTGACTTACATGAATGAAAGCATGAGGTGTCTCAGGATCTTGGGGATTAAATACCAAATGGTATTTAAGGAGACATGCAGAGTATCAGAGTTTGAAACCATGAGAGGGATTAATAGAACATTTCATTTCCTGTACCTCTTACTGTATTGGTGCTGTGTCTGAGGGTTTTCAAGGCTACTGTCCTGAGTGTTGGCTCCTTGATTAGGATGTGTCCTGTTCTGCTGTAGTGAGTTGCTCTTGGCGTGGGAAGCAAGGTGTTAAAACTACTTCTAAAATTCAGGTTTTTAACCTTTCATTTTGCCACTTAGGAAGCAAGGTGTTAAAGCTGCTTCTAAAATTCAGGTTTTTAACCTTTCATTTTGGCTTCTGAGTGAGCCAGAAGCCACTCAGGCACCCGAGCAAAGGCTGTACCCAAACTAAGAGGCAGCGAGGTGTTTTCATGGGAATGCTCCTTAATCCCTGCTCAGTTTATCCTCACATTCACTACTCTAATCACACTCAGTGAGTTCCAGATAAGATAGGATGTACCTCCTGCTTATCAGGTGTGTTGTGAGCCCTGGTTAAGGATCTGCATGGTCATTGTCCCACAGATCTGACTGACTGGAGGACAGGCAAGCAAAGCTCACTTGCTCAGAGCTGCAGGGAATGCAGGAATATCTGAGCTCAGGAGGTGTTTAGGAACTGAGCTGGAACAGCAGTGCCATGGGAACCCTACAGAACATCATCCTCTTGTGTTTAACTGCTACTGGTACAGAGCAGCAGCTCTGCCAAACCCCAGAGCTGGGCCACTGCATCTCTGCCACCAACCAGGAAACCCAGGGTGCAGAACCTCTGGGATAAATTTAGTATATGATAAGAGACTTTTCTCTGAACTGCCTTGGAATATTGTATGTAATATTGTATTTAAACAATGTTTTTAAAGTAATTCCCCAAGGTAAAATGTAAATTATTACCTTTTCAGGAAATCCAGCAGAGGAGACTTCGTATTTTCTGCTGATCGTCTGGTAGGTGAAGAATTTCTCTTTCTTGACATTGTACTTTACAGCTCTTCCATAAAATATGTTCTTCAGAACACAACAATGGTGGTGTGACAGCAACTTTTGTACCCAGAGGAAATTGCTGTGTGACAATAACTTCCTGTATAGGGACTTCTGTTCACTGTTTCATCTCAATGGGTTCCAGAAACCATGGTGTTACCAGACACAGCTACTTAAGGACAGAGACCTGTCGTAATAAGAGAATTCTGTTCAAAAACAGATGCACAGAGGGTGCAGATAATTGAGTTTTATTTTGAAGCAGCACTTTTGATCTTGTGAACAGAGCAGTACAATTTCTTACAGCCTAGATGTTACCAGTTGCTTGCATGCAGAAGCGCTCCTGGCACTTGCTGTGTATTAGATTAGTAGCTCTGGGTGCATCCACATGGAGAATTTGTCTGTAGCCATATGGTGGTTACTGGCAGGGACAAAGCAATTTGAAGTTTTCACATGTTTTAGTAAGTCAGAACAAAATCTGCTGGGAGTGCAGCCTTTATCTCATTTAAATTACAAGCTTAAAGAAAACCCCAGCACTTGCTACCACACACACACTTGTGTCCACAAGGATGTTTGCTTTTTGCAAATCTACTCTCATTATGAGGGAAGTGTTTTTCCCCTTCCAGCATAGTCCAGAGACCATTCACAGTTACTGTCACAGCAGGCAGGTTTCTGTGATGAGCCCAGTCTTAATCCAGGCTTGCTCAGGTTTAGATATGGCCACCTAAGATTGTGACTGCTGTGCTTTTTATCTTCATGGCTTTCCATTTTCCCCTCTACTTCTCCCTTCTTGAGGATGTTTCCTGCATTCCAGCACCTTATTGTGAAGAACTTTTTCCATGTACCTTCTCATCTTTCTTGGATGTCCTGCCCTGTTCTGAGGCAAACATTGATTTTTAATTTTTTCCCCCCTCTCATTGCTGGAAACTGCAAATCTAAGCAGTGTGTTCAGGTCCCTGTCCTCTATGGGCTGGCCAGCACAGCCAGATAGTCTCTGTGTGCTGGTCCTGCAGCTCCTTGCACAGAACCTGCTGCTCTGTTTTCCATTTTGTAGGAGGAATTTTGCACAAAAGAATATGTAGGACTCTCATTTACTGAATGTTTTTCCTAAGTGTGACAAAGAAAGTAAGAATTTCATGTGGGATTTGATCTCTACAAAACTTGGCAAGGTGCAAACAGTTAAGACTTGCCATGTTTTCCACCCAGAGAGCAAACAGAGTTTAACAAGACATGAAGAAAAGTGTGGGACTACAGGGGAAGAAAATACACCTTGTTACAGTGAGAAAATGAGAATGAAGTTAAGTTTGCTCCTACCTTGGCAGCTGTTGGGGCAGTGTCTCCAGAGGGAGAGGTCTTGAGGGATTCCAAAGGTGATGGATTTCTAGTGGTGCAGTTTTCTCTTCTGGCAGTTTGTTTCATGCATAAGGGGATGACACAAAGGAAATGTTTGAAGGAGTTAATGGATGGTAGAGGTTGGCAGGAAGTGTCTGAAAGCCACTGTGATCCTGAAGCTGAAAGAAGTGAGGTTAAAGTCATGAGGAGGAAGGACCAAGACAAAGCTGTGTGGTGTTTGGGAAGGAGGAGAAGCAGCTGGGGAAGCAGGCCCTGGCAGAGGAGTGGAACTGGGCACAGCTGGAACTCAGGGCAGGTGCTGGGAAGGGCACAGAGCTCCTCTCTGCACAGGAGGATCCCTGATCCCTGCACCCACACTGGAGGCACTGAACTCTTGTCACAGTGCTGGTGCTTTGCAGGAAGAACATTTTTTGGGAGGTGATTGGAGGCCTGAGGTGGAGCCATGAATTCATTTCTCAGCCCTAGCAGCAGCTCCCTGTGTAACACTGACCAGGTCACTTCACCTTTCTGCCATCTGCCTCTTTCAGAGAGTTTGAAATGCTGAGCTGCAGAGAGCTGTGCAGATACAGAGGGTGTTCTGCCTCCTCTTGAGCTTCCAAGAAATGCCACACACAATGGGTTAGAGGATTTTCTGCTCAGACTCTTCTACCTTGGGACCAAAGCTGTACTTCCTGTTTCATGTGGGGCTGTAATAAAACTGGTTTTATCTTCTAAGAAATGGCAGCCACCCCTCTGGGAGAGGAGCAGCTGGTTCTTGGGGCACAAGAGAAAAGAGGAGGAAATTAATCCCTGAGTGTGGAGGTGGCAGAAAGCACAGTGCAAAAAATAAATGTTTTATCAACATTGACAAAGTTTACAAAGAATCCTTCCAGCCTCTGGTAAAACACTGATAAAGTGCAGGGAGATCACAGAGATTATTTGGCCAGAAGACCCTCACTGGATTACTCTAAACTTTTGGCAGATTATGTGGAGCAATGTCAGTACTACAGCAAGATGAAAAAAGCTTTTCTTCCAAACCTGGTAAATAGGTTGGCTTTTTTTTAGCGAATTAAGTTCAAAAACCTAAAATAAAATTGGGTACAAATGTCCCAGAAACTGACCACAACCTCTGAGTGTAGCTGCCACAAACACAAACACAGCTCTAGGAAGAAAAAGTTGTACTAAAATGACTAAAATACCTTGAAAGAGAGATTATAAATGTAAGGGACCATTTCTAGCAGAGGCTGCTTTTGTGCCAGGAACTAGGGCAGAATGGAAGGACAGGAAAATCCTTCCAGGCTGCCCTGTTTCTGGAATAAGAACTGCCTGAGGTGAGCAGGACCTGCTCCATCCCAGGAGCATTGCCTCACTTCTGCCATCCATCCCACAGTGAATTTTGAATAATCAGTGATTTTATTTTTTTTTTAGTTAAATCTTGCTTGGCAGTAGCTTTCCTTGAGCAGTTGTGAATGTTTGGCTGACGAACAGAGAGAATTCTCAACATCTTTAATACCCAGAGCATCCTTCAGAACAGTCATTCTGGGTGCAGATGGATGTGTTTTGTACTTTGCAGGGCAGCACCAGGGGAGGGCTGGGGGGCTCATTACCTGCTCCTCCAAAAGTGCAGGGATTGGCAGAGCTGCACATGGAAACCAGAGCTGCCAGCAGCTGGGAGATGAAGGTGATAAAGAGATTCCTACACCTGCT
The DNA here is from genome assembly GCA_009812075.1 of Sialia sialis. Lineage (NCBI taxonomy): Eukaryota > Metazoa > Chordata > Aves > Passeriformes > Turdidae > Sialia > Sialia sialis. The sequence continues at coordinate 1,501,327 of VRYO01000570.1, forward strand.
GACTTGTCTTTGGGCACTGGTGGTGTGTGTGCATTCCTGCAGCTTCTGGGGCTGTTGTGGCAGCTCAGCTGCAGTTTAGTCCCCGAATCAGGGATGTGAAAACAGAGCCTGGCTGGGGGGAAGCTTCCCCTTTCCCTCACCAGGATTTCCTGTCAGCAAATGAAATTCATTGGTGCCTCACTCATCTGTTGAGAATAATTTGTCTGTGAAGCCTCTGCCTGCCAGATGTGAATAAAGTCACTTTTATGGTTGCTTATGAGCCCCCTTTTTTCCCCACTTTTATTCTGCAATGCCTTTGTTTGATTTGTGGCCAAAACATAGATGTCACCCCCAAAAGGTCTCTAAATTCAGTCCCTGAGTGCTGTTAAAGACCCTTTCAGACCCTTGGGGCTCACCCAGTCCTTGGAACTATTACTGCTGTGCAGTGCCTTGTCTCCAGAGATAACAATCCCTTTAAGCTGACCCATGTCTTTGGTTCCACAGATCAGATTGGTGGTTGAAGAGGGACTCAATCAACTGCCCTACACAGAATGTACTGTGACCACTCCAACAGGTATGTGGGAAATCACCTGGATTTCTGGAGCTGATACCAAAATACAAAGAATTCTTAGAAAAGTTACAGAATATCCTGAGGTGGAAGGCACTCAGAGGATCATTGAGTCCAACTCTGCTTCTCAGAGAACTGCCTGAAAGTGAATCCTGCAACATCCAGATGGTCTGAACTCTGACAGACTTGGTGCCACAAGCACTTCCCTGGGGAGCTCTGAGCAGGGCAGAGCACAGAGCTGAGTGTCCCTGCTGGGTTAAAAAGCTACAGGGCACAACAACACAGCTGAGCAAAACAGTCAACATTGCCATTTCACTTAGGATTAAATTGGTCTTGCAAAACATGATGGAAAGATACCAATGTATGTGCAAGATCATTTCACCTGCCCACACCACAGCCTTGAATTAAAATTGGTATTTCACATGCCCAGTAAAGACAAAGTACTCGGCACAAGCAGCTTTGCCTTTCCAGCCTAAATCTGGCCCTGCAACTGGGGCCAGCTGGGAGTGAGGATGAGCAGGAAATGAAAAGTGGCTGTGTGGGCACTAGAGAAAATCATTGCAGAAGTTATCCTGTCAGCTGTAAAGATCTCTAAGGTTACAGATACTCATGTGTGCAGCACTCAGGCGGCTGCTGAGTGCATCAGCAGGCTGGGGGGAACTGCTCAGCTCTGTGGTGTGACTGTGACCCACAGCACACCTGGGAGATGTGCAGCAGCTGAGTCCTGTTCCCCCAGAGAACTGCACTTGCATTCCTGCAGTCAAGCATTGGTGTGGCTTTACTTACACTTAGACAAATGATGGACTGCAGCCCCTTAACTGTGGAACCAGAGTTCAGGCAGCATCCCTTACCTGTGCTCCTTCTGACCTCAAACAGCAGCTGCTTCACCTCTTTGCATTGGTGTTACATCTAGTCCCATCAGTCAGTGACAGATCCAGGATCATCTCTGTTCAGAGAGGGCAGAAGGGAGCAGCCCTGCCACTGAGCCCTGCTTTCTTTCCTCACAGGACACAAGTATGAAGGAGTCCGTTTTGAAAAGGGAAACTGCGGGGTCAGCATCATGAGAAGTGGTAGGTGGTGCTGCCTGCTGAGGGAACACACGTTAAATGCTTTGCAAATCTGTAAGCAACTTCCTTTCAAAGATGTGCAACAACAGGTTTACCCAAATTCTTTCTTGGCTATCTTTGATACCAGGATGTCCAGGAATTTCTCCCATTAACCTTTAAGGACACAAAAGGCTGAACAGGTCTCTGTGGCCTCTTCCCTGGCAGCTGTTCCCTGTTTGCCACCTGTGCCCAGAGCCAGGGCCCCAGCCCAGCCCTGCTCCATGGGGGCAGAGTCCCTGATACTGCCCAGTGCTGGGAAACCTTTGCATCTGTGCTGTCAAACCCAGCAGCCCCACACTCTGTCACCAGGATGTCCCCAAACCCCACCTGCCTGTTCTGACATTTCCAGCACAGCTGGGAACACCAAACCCAGGGGCTCACAACACCGAGGAGTCTCAGTGTGCTGTGAACAGAGGGAAAAGGGGGAGAGCTCCAAGGATTGAATGCTTAGAACTCTTCACCAGCACAGGGCTGGGACTGACCCTTTGGGATTGTCCAGCTGGGGACTGTCCATGTGGGGACAGTTCCTTTGAGGACTGTCATTTGGGACTGTCCATGTGGGGATTGTCCCTTTGGGACTGTCCATTTATGACTGTCCTTTTAGGGACTGTCCATTTGGCACTGTCTATTTGGGCCTATTTGGGACTGCTCCTTTGGGACAGTCCCCTTCCCCGCAGCCCTTGTCCCCAGCCCTGTCCCAGTGTCCCCACTGCTGCTGTGTCTGTGCTGCTCCTTGCAGGGGAGGCCATGGAGCAGGGCCTGCGGGACTGCTGCAGATCCATCCGCATCGGCAAAATCCTGATCCAGAGCGACGAGGAGACGCAGCGAGCCAAGGTGTACTACGCCAAGTTCCCCCCTGACATCTACAGGAGGAAAGTGCTGCTCATGTACCCGATCCTGAGTGAGTGGCTGCCACCAGCACCGACAGCCAGGCTCCTCTCAAAGAAAATTTCCACACTGGGGGCTTTGGTTGGGTTTTCTGCTTCTTTTGGGTGGCAGAGGAGGGATTGACACAGGGGACAGAATTGCTCAGGCTGTGCCAGGACTCAGGTGACAGGGGACACAACTGCTCAGGCTGTGCCAGGACACACATTACTCACCTGGGACCAGAGTGAATGCAGAGCAAATTGTTTGGGCACGGCTGCTTTGGGGAGATAGGCTGAGATTAAGACTTGATATAAATTTAATTACAATAATTTTACCATGGGAAAACAGCATTTTTCTTATTCTGAGACATTTCTAGACTTATATTCTGAGGAGTTTGTTGGGATGAGGTCACTTGTCCATTCCAAGTTCTGCCCTTAGGAGCCCCACATTTTCCACAAGGAGTTCATGCAGGGGTGATGCCTTTCCAGTGGGAAAGGACACAATCACCATTCAGTCACACCAACTGTACACAGGTGTTCTCAGACAGCTTAGGATAAATTCATCAACCAGGGCAAAACCCTTAAAGCCTCTGCCCATCTCTGCCCTCTCAGGTACTGGGAACACAGTCATTGAGGCTGTCAAAGTGCTCGTGGAACACGGGGTCCAGCCCAGCGTCATCATCCTGCTCAGCCTCTTCTCCACACCCCATGGTGAGTGGGAGTGAGCACAGCTGGGGCTGCAGGGGACAGGCAGGACAGAGCTGTGCCTCTGCCATGGCAGCATCACTTTGCTCTCAGCAGGTTTGGGGTTTTTTGGCTGAAATGTAAAACTGAAAGGACAGCACCGTGTTTGGTGTGGGCAGTGAGGAGGGGACTGAATGGCAAAACTGTTCTAAAAGCAGGAGTTCGCAGCACTGCCAGGTCCATGGCTCACAGGGCAGTGCCAGGCCAGCTGCTGTTCTGGACTCTGCACTGTGAGGGTTGGTCCAGCACCAGAACAACACAGGACTGGGAGCTGAATGGCGCTACAGAACTGGCCTGGCTGCAGGTTAAAGGGGATGTAAGTGAGGAACACTGGCTTCTCTGGGAGCAAAGAGGATCTTGTGTGCTGTGTTAGAAATTGGTCATGGCAGAAATTACTATCAAAAACCTCAGCTGGACTACAGAGCAGCCTGTAACCACTGTAATCGGGAGTGTGTGTGTGTTTATGGGAAAGGCAATTCCAAAGAAGAAAACCCCAAAAAAGCAATCCCCTAAAGTGAGGCAGCTTTCCTCATAGAGTAAGGCAGGAGCAGGAAGAGGACACAGAAGCACAGCCTGACTTAATTTTGGAATGCTGCTGATCACCATTTGACACAGGCTGAAGCACTGTAGTCATTATTGCCTTTGCTGTCTCTTCCAAGGTGCCAAATCCATCATCCAGGAATTCCCAGAAATCACCATTTTAACTACAGAAGTGCATCCTGTTGCACCAACACACTTTGGACAGAAGTACTTTGGGACAGACTGACAGTCTTGGGACAACTGGATATGACTCTGGCATTACAAGAGGTTTTTTTACATTTTATTACTGTTGTGTTGGTCGAGGGCATGTTTTAAAAACCTTTTTGGCCAACTAACATAGGGTAGTGCTGGCCTGAAGAGGGATCAGGTGCAGTGACCAAGCACTCCAGTTACACGGTCAAGCATCTCCATGTCGGGGTTCTGTAATTGCCACACTCTGCTTTAACCTATTTATTCTTCTCCAGCCTGTCCGTGGCCACCTGCAAGAGCAAAATAAACCCAACTAAACCCCAAGGGAGTGTCCTTCATTTCTAGGGTCACTTGGTATCACTCCAGCTACAGCCACTCCCAGTGCCTCCAACTCTCAGGGTGCTCTTGGACCTCAGTGTCCTCCTGAGCAGCCACGTGGATTTTTGGTTTTTGGCTGATGGCCCAGAGCCAGAGATACAACTCTTGGAATTTTGCTCTGCAGACATTATTTTCACATAGTGAAACATCCTTGCTTGTCTTGCTCAAGGGTCCTGAATCAAGATTCCTGTTGCAAACTGGGTGGGAATTGGGGGTGGGAGCAGCACTGCCTGTGGAAATTCTACACATACAGAACTTGGGAATTCTAAGAGACAAAACTTGTGGCTGGATCAGTCTCACCAACCCTTTAAATCCCAGGAAAACTACAGCAAAAAGCTGGAACTCTACTTCTAATCCTATTCACAGAGAAGGCAAGCATGGCCCTCAGGGCCCAGCAGTCTTTCCAAAGCCTCAGGGCACTCACGGTTTGGGTCACATTAAACATCAATCTGCAGCCAAATCCCTTCTTTCTTTAAATCCCCTGGCATCAAGTACACCATACCCAGCTGGCCAGTACCTCCTCTTACTGTAACCGTGGGGAAATCCATAAATACTGTATAAACCATTATTATTTTAAAATATCTCCACATTCTACATTTGCAGGATTAGGAAATGTTGTCTCAAGTAGTGTCCTTACCTCTCATCAGATGAGTGGAGTGCTGAGGTCTGGGCTGAATCTTTTTATCACAGATAAAGAACCTTCCTTGTTCCAAGCAGTAATTCCAATTAATTAAAGTTGTGTAACACTTCCAGAGAAGGAATGTTTAGCCTGAGCATAGGAAATAACCATTCACAAGTCTAATGAATTAGCCAAAAATGGTTTTAATGCAGTCCTTGCCTGCAGTGCAGTATAAACCATAATAAAAAACAACAAAGCAGAACATACAGGATATTCAGCTGTAGAAACTGTACAAACACTTGGAAAATGAAACTCCACAGAGCATCAGCATAGTCAGAACATTGGTCCAACAGTAAAAACGAGTACCCAGAGCTTTTGTAAAAACCCATTTGATATCAAAAGTCTCAATGCCAGCAGCATCATTAAATTCCTGAACACAACACCCCAAAGGTGGGCAGCAGTCCCAGTGTGACATTGCTTTGAAAATAATTATTCCCATTGAATTTGGGGGGGGTGGGGGCAGGGATGTGTATTAAGCCACCAGTTGTGACTGGAACAACTGCCAGCCCCAGGCCATGCTGGCTTCCTAAAAAGCAGCTGGATGCAGTTACAAACCTCTGCAGGGGAGTGCTGCAGTTTCCTCATTCTGAGCCACAGCAGCCCCTGCAGGGCTTCTGCTCCAGCCCCCTGGCTTTTCAACCCTTAAACCCTCCTGACACACTGACAACACCACGGGGGTGCTGTTCTCTGATCCTGAGATGCAGCTCATCTTTGTATCTTCGAGGGACCCATTTGCACCACAAACAGCATTTTCAGATGAGGAGAAGCCATCTCAGCATGCAGGTAATAAATTTATAAACTAACAAGACCTTTCCTACTTCTTGTCTTCCTAACCCAAAGTTCCCTGCTCCAGCAATGGATTTGGAATCACTCTGGAGCAGCTCTGTGAGTGCAGCAGGAAGCCACTCCATAGTGCAGTTAATTCCAAAGTTAAATCAGAGTTAAATCAGAAGAGAGGAACAGGTTGCACCTCCTCCCTCCCAGGGCAGGTCACCTGCAGCAGTTCATGACATCAGCAGCATTCCAGACAGTGCTGGGACACATCCGGCAGGCTCCCGGATCCTCCAGAGAAACGCTGGGAGGAAATAACACATCAACACTTTCACTTTGGGCTTTTGTTTCTCTTACAGAGGGAAGTGCTGAGAAAGGGCTGCACACACCCTCCCCAGCTTAGAAAGGAGAGGGAGAGGCCAATATTCTCGGGTTTCAGGCTTCCTGTGGGATTTACAGATTTTTAACATAATTTCTTTTTTTTTTTAAACAATGGCTGTTACCCACTAAAGTTTTAAAATGCTGCTGTAAATCTTAAAACCTCATACAGAAAACAAAGGTATTTTAAGGAGCATGCAGGCATGAGCAACTTACAGGCTTGTATTTGAAATGTAAACTTATATTTTATTTCACAAGGTTTACATCCCAAATGGAAGCTGGAGAATGAAAAGAAAGGAGGCTTTTAGGAAAGAGAAAATGCAGGAAGTGGGATCCTGCTCAATGCAAAGCCAACTGGGGCTGGTGATGGGAACCACAAACCAATACCTGACAGATTAATTACAAATAAAATACATGGCACAACTGCATATAATGACACCTACTCACCTTCACAGTACCCCAAAAATCAGCACAAGCAGCTCAAAGCTGAAAATACTTAACTGCATGTTCAGGAGGAAGAGGGAAGACTCAAAGTGGGATGGAAAAAGGACAAGAGACTGAAAGCCTGCAGCAGTGGGTGTAAGCAGGGCAGGAATGCAGCACTAGGCAGAGCAGGCTGGGATGAAAACAGCCCCTCTGCCAGGAAAACACCTGCAGTCATCTGCTCAGAATGAGTTCAGGTTTGCAGGTGTTCTGCAATGAAGCAGAAGCTGATAGAATTGGAAAAATATCAATAAAATTGAGGTATTTTCAAGTAGTATGGATCCATTTCAGAAATCTGTACTACACGAGTCACTGAAACGGAAATGTGACCCTTTTGAGTTAATTAATTCTGGCTTAATAAACAAGGTCAGCAGTGGCTCCTTCCCCTGCTAATTAAACCCTTCCATGAGTGCACCAGCTCTGCACACAGTACCTGCTCAGCAGAGGAACTGCTCAGCAGAGTAACTCCGCACAGAGTACCTGCTCAGCAGAGTAACTCTGCACTGAGTAACTGCTCAGCACATCATTCTTCATAGCTAAATTCAGGGAAAAATAGTAATTTAATTTTTTTCCCCTTCACATTTTACATTCATATCATATTACAGACTTTATGCATCAAGTTGTGCTTTCAGTCCAGACCAGCACCTAGAACTGCAGAGCTGCAGCTGGTGTGGATTTTGCTGAATCCATTCCTGTTTGTGCCAGGAAGCAAACATTCATTGCATAGAGCGATTTGGAAGCTTCCTGATTCTCACCACACTGGCTACAACCTCCTCAAACATGCTCCCTGCTTGAAGGAAAACAAGATCATCCTACTCCCAAAATTTCCTACTCAGCAAGAGAAAGCTGGCAGTGCAGTGAGAGCTGCACAAGTCCTGGTTCCTTGGGCAGGACTGGACTGAGGACAATTGCACACAGACAAACATCAGTGTGATGCTGTGTCTGGGTTTTTGTACCTGAATGGAAATGGGAGAGAAGGAGCAGAGGTGAGGAGATGCCTGTTAGTGGTCAGTTACTGCAGAGGATGAGTCCAGTGAAGTCCAACAAAAGTGTTCCCTCCTTTCCCAGGATGACATCACTTGGAAAAGTTGCTCAGAGCTGAGAAAGCTGCAGTGTAGATCCAATGCTAAGCACAGAAAACAGCCCCTGGAGGGGGTTGAGACAGTTCCCTTGCTGCCTCCACACCGCTCCAGGCTGGAGTGGAACACCTTCAACAACTCCTACAGTCACAGCACTGACATCAGCACCAGAACTGAGACCCAAACCTTTACAATTCTCCAGCTTCTCTGCATGGAACTGCATCTACACACCCAGAGGGACAGTGAACACTGGTGGCAGCCCCAGTGGGAACACTCTGCCTGCTCCTGGCACATGGAGGGCTCAGGGTGTGCCTGGAATGCTGGGACAGTGGCACAGGCAGTGTGAGACACACACAGGATGAACTGGGATCACTGGGCAGCTCCAGGGCCGCACTACCCTGGTGTTGATGGGATTTGATGGAATGAATCCCACTCCTGGAATGCTGGGATGGAGGGGACAGGCAGGGCAGAGGTTTGATGATACGGCCCTTACAGTCAGTGATGATGGTGGAGAGCCTCTGGAGGAGGATCAGGCCATGGAAAACAAAGGAGATGTTGCAGTGGCTTACCCATGAAGAGCCATTTGCAGGTTATAAACAACTGCCACACACTGGGCTGAATATTCTGTCTTTTGTCAGCTGCAGCAGTGACCACAGCAGCCTGAGGAACTTCTGTTTTCCAGTGCATTTACTCAGCATAAAAAGCACAAAGGCCAGGGGTAAAATAAGGATATCACCTCAAGTGAGCAGAAGGGAACAAAATGGAGCTGCTCACTCTGACATTTGTTCCTATTTTGTTCTGCCTCATTTTATACAACTTTTGGATTTATTTCACATTTCATGAAGCTTTCCAGCATCTGATGTGTGGATATTGAGAAGAGGCTCTGCAGTGGTAAACTTTGTATTGTTTCTATCTGGACAGGAGTTTGTTATAACCATGGGAGGGTGAGCTGGAAAGGGAGGAGATGACCATAATTAATTACAAGAAAAGTGACTGAATAAAAGTTACTTGGAAACATTTAAAACCCTTTCTCAATCTGAGCTTGGTACCTGTGCCATCATAAAGACACCTGGCTTAGTATTAGAAGACAAAACCTGATTTTCTGTACTCCCTCATGAGCAGTGCAGCAGGGGAGCTCCTGCACAGTTCTGCTGCTTCCTGGCACAGAAACAACTCAAACAATGGCAGGGCTGTAACCAGAACCAAATCCAGGATGGGCACAAGAAACTGCTCAGAAAACTCTGGGAAAATACACTCCAGCTGACAGGAGGAAACAGAAAGTCACCAAATCATCTTCCTGGTTTTATATACAAGGAATTTCAAGTTTTTCAAGGCACAAATAGCACCTCTGTAGGTGCTAAATTCTGGCTGTGTTTAGCTGCCATCATGTTCTCAAGCTCCCCCCCTCCAGAGCACATTTTGCCAGGAATGAGGGGATTAATTCAGCTGCCACCTTGCATCACACACAGCACAAGGTCCAACACCAGATTTACATTAGAAATGCAGCTTTAGATTGACAGCAAAACCCCTTCCAGCACTCAGCAGCCGTTTGGTGACAGAGCCACTCAACAGATGGGGCTCAGGTGGCTGAAACAGGAACGTTTTCAGTGTTCAGGGCCACCCTGAGGAGAGACACAAACCCTCACGAGCCTGGGCCAGTCCATCTTGGTCCCTCACAGCCAAATTCAGCAGAGCACTGCCTGCTCCACACAAACTGCAGAGGCTGAGGGACAAAATTCCTGCCCACAGGGCACAGGCAGCCAGGAGTTAAACACCTTCTCTTAGGGAAGGAGCCTCTGCAAGGCTCTCCTGGCTCACAAACACATTCCCTGGGGCAGCAGCAGCAGAGGAACAGAGCAAAAAGGGGTTTAGTCTGTAGGCAAAGCCTCCATCACCAAACTCATCAGCTCCTTTCTCCTGACGTGCACAGCTGCTCCTGCAGTCACTGCCAACACCAGTGGGCTGGTGAATAAACACAAAAATGGGATAGAAAATGGTACTAAATGATCTTAGAGGCACTACACCAATACTTTCAGCATGCACCTAATTCAAAGAATGATGGACTGGGCTGAATCATGCAGGTTAAAAAAAAGGACTCAGGTCTAGAAAAATGTCCATAATCCAGCCAGCCAAGTCTCAGTTCCACTCCCCAGCACAAGAACAGGGATACACCTGTTTGACTGGAAATGCAGCAAAATGCAGAAACAAATCTGATCACCTCTTAGTGCAGAAACCCCTGAAGTCAGTCAATGCACTGAGCTGGGAAGAAGTCTGAAAAAATTCAATGTATCATTTACATCTTCTGCATTTTGGGGTTCAAGGCACCCCTGTGGAGTGTGAACTCCAAACACGACTCTTGGAGCCACACTTTCAGTGCACATTTCAAATTCACATCTTCCTTTTTGACTCCATGAACACACAAATCTCCATCAAACACTGATCCAGGAATGAGAGGATACTTTAGTCCTAGGAATTAATGCAAACTGGACTGTCTAAAGTTCCTTTTGCATTTTAGGAGCCTGAAAGTAGGATGCAAAAACACTATATCCCTAACTTCTAAGATAAAACACCCTCTTAAAAAAAGTTATAAAAAAAAAAAATCTATGGCCACAATATTCTTGAATCTTGATACTGGCAATGTGAATATTTTATTTTCATTCACAGCTGCACATGTACATGTGCATGTTCTGCACTTTTGCTTTCAACACTCTTAAATTCAGCTACCAATTTAGTGCCAGATTTAACTGGGTCTGTCTTGCATTGAGCTGAACTGACTCAGAATTAAAACACATTAGAAAATGCCACTTGTCAGGGAAGGTTGGAGAATCAGCCTCAAAATAAAATAACCATCCCCAAGAATATTATGGCTTGGAAGAATTTCAAGAGCTCCAGTCCCTGATGTTTGCAAAATGGAAAGGCCTTTGGAAATGCACTCGCATCAACATTTTTACCTCTTTTGAATAAAAATATATAATATTTATAAAATAAAGAGAGCAGGCCAAAGAAGATTGGCCAGAATCGCTCTGTAAAATTGTTCTGTTAACTCTGTAACTTAAACTTGTGAAGCCTTGGGACATCTGGACAGCAGGATTCCTGGAGAAGCACTCTAGAATGCAGATTCCCATCAGACAGTACTTCAGGATGTTTACTCCTCTTGAAGATCCACCTGTGTGTTTTTCTGCCCCTCAAAACTGAAGTCCAAGAGAAGGGATGTTGGCTCCTGAGAGGGAAGCTGAAATTTAAAGAAATACAAATGTGCAACCATAGCACTGGTGTTATGAAGGCTTGAGGGTTGATCTGGGCTTTGGGAGTCATTTTAAACAACAGGAAAATGCTGATTTTGCCTGCCCTGCTGACAGAAAACAGCTCTGGGGTTTTTCCTTAGAGGAACAAGGTGGATTCTACAATGTGCCAGAAGCCACACCACAGTTACTGACTGCCCTGGAACTGGGAGGGGCAATTCCAGCTCCTGCCAGTGGGACAGCAGAGGATGCTCCTGGAATCACAGTGAGTTCCATTCCCCTGGGACAAGGACACTGTGTCCTGCAGTTCCTGAGGCAGGATATGTGTGGGGCATCTCCCCTGTCCTCCAAGGGACAACAGGAGCCAGAGCAGGGAATGTTCTGGAAGTAGCACCTGCCCCAGCTGTTGTGGGACAGGAAGCCTGGAGAAGAGTGACAGCTGATGTGACACTACAAGGCACTTCCTTGTACTCCCAGCTGCAGCTTGGCTGTGCTCAGCTCAGTTTAACTCTGCAGCTGCACCTTCCCACACCTCCCAAGGATGCCAGAATTGCCATCCTGTCACTGTCCAAGCAGTGCAAGGGCTGTTCCTGCCACGTTTTCCTGCAGGGCTGGTGTCCTCCCTTTCACAGAGTGCTGGTGGCTCTGGTGTCCCCTGTGCCAGCACCCAGCCCAGGGCCACTGAGAGCCTCTGCTTCCTCTCTTGAACAAGGGATTGCTGGGCAAGCTGGAGAAACATTTTTCTGCTAAAGCCCAAATCTGTTCACCATCACCTCCCCACTCCCTGCAGAGCAGTGGTTTTGAGGGAAACAGGGAAAGGAGCACTGACCTTTCTGATGCAGCTTTACAGCACTGTGCTCTCACACTGCTATGTCTCCCTTTCTATGGCAAGGGATGAGGCTTCACCAGCACCTGGGAAAACCAAAGCAGTCACAGGTAAGTAAATCTGGTTTTCTCCCTGACAATACATTTTTCACTAAGTATGGGATTGTGATTTCAAGGATAATTACAAACAAAAATAGACAACCACTTGTCAGAGAGAACCGAGCAGCTCTTTTTAACTGACATTACTCTATTATTGGCTTTATTTATTTCATAACCAAGTCACAAGCTTTAAAGCCACAAAGACAAATGAAGGTCTTGCAGTTTTAATGGAACATTTCAGGTCTTTCTGGTTAGAGATTTTTACTGGTTTACCTTGGTTGTGTAAGAGAGGATCTGAATATTTCAGTGATCATCCAGTTCAACTGCCTGGAAATATCAGTTATTTTATAAGCACTAGAAATTGGAAGACTTCATATAAGCTCCAGACCATAATCTGGGATCTAAAATCACCTCACTGCCACCGTTTTCATATGGAAGAATTAATTATTTATTCAGAGAATTTCAAGTTTTTAAAAACTGGAAGAAGCTCTGACTCATTCCTAAAGGAGTTATTTTAAGCATCATTAAAAATCCACAGGAATGCCATAATTTGCTATTTTTAAAGGCAATCTTGTTGGTTTTAAAACTCATTTGTTTTACCTTGTGTAAGTACCAAAATGTACAGAACCAACCAGGGAGAGCAGGTAAATTTACTCAGGTAATAAAGCTGGACAAAGTATAAAGCAGCTTCCTAAATGTATCCCTGCACTCAGGTGGTTTGCATGCCTGTTTTCAGAGGATAAACACACTTTCAAAAATCTAAATATTCTCCTTCTTGCAGGCCCCACTTTATGTCCCAAATTACTGTGCTGCATGCAGCAACATTTACATGTAAATACTCTCAGTTTGTGACAACTTCAGATTCTCTAACTCTTGAAACACCCTCTCAGTTGCTAAAATAAAGAATTGTTTCCAAAGCAGAGCTTATTTTTAATCTGTGCTCCTTAATCAAGTCAGAGCTACCCAGAGACTTAACCAACACAGCTTTTTTTATTTAATTAGCTCTTATAATTCAGCTATTGCCCACTGTAAGTCCTGACAACTAATTTCACTCATTTCCTTACCCTGAGGCTCTTCATCTATTCCATCCTCTTCCCACTGCTCCTCATTTGTCAGGAGAGGGTTCCGAGCTTCACTCAAGGTTCTCATTGGGAAAAAATGTCCATCCCCCTGGCTGCATGGAAAAAGGCACAGAGGGACACTGCAAAAGCAGCAAGAGACTGGAAATATGACCATTTCTCTACATTTCTCCTGCAAAGTTTTCTGTTGCCAGTATTTCCCAGGTTTACATTTTTTTCTGCAAAATTTTCTGTTGCCAGTATTTCCCAGGTTTACTTAAAATTGTCTTTAAGCTTGGAAAAGTACCATGTTTATCTTTCATTTAAGTTCTCTAATTTTTTTTCAAGGTCTCTGGAGTACAAAAGTTGAAACTTGTGGCCTGGAATCAAGTAATTTTTAGTAGAATGTGCTAATTTGATCAAATAATTTGGATACATGGGAAAAAACCCTGGAAAAATTAACTTGTGGACAGTTAGAAGTGACAGGAGAACTAAGGAAAACATTGATGAAAAAGAAGCAATGAATAGATATAAATTTTATCCATTTATCCCACAGAATCTTCAGGGCAGAAATCCCACCTGTGTTTGACTGACACCCAACAGAAAATGGCTCTTACTGAAAAACACATCAAAACCCCCCTTTCCAGTGACCTGCACCTGTACACAAAGTGTGAAAAACTGTAATTACATCAGCTTTCAGCAGGGTTACTTACCTAGAAGCAATAGGCAGCAACCAGAGCTTTTTCTCTTCCCCAAACACTTGCTGGAGATTCTTCACAAAGCCAAGATTGAATCCATTTTTATCTGGGCCATTTTGAAACACTGGAGCTGAGAAAGCCTCTGCAAACAGAGGCAATTTCAGTGGGAAAAAAATGAAAATCAGTGCCAGACACTCTGAAACAGGGCTGTGCATCTTGTAGCCATCTAAAGACAACGTGATTTAATGGATGATGGAGATACAGCACTACCAAGTTTTCCAAATATACGGGTTTTTTTCCATTTTGCAAGACTTTCCAGCTGAAGGCAGGAATTTGTTCATGCAACTGGAGCAAGAGAACAGTCAAACCAAGCCACAAAGGGTTGTATCATCCAGAGAAGGGAGTTAAAAAATCTTTCTGTGGGACTTGATGAAATTCAGAGGGTAAAGGTTCTTAAAAAAACCTCTGCAGAATGAAGGGGGTTGGTCTTCATTGCATTTTCCACAAGTGGCTCTGAAGAATTAAATCACCTTACTCATGAATGTTACAATGAACAAGCACTGGGGACAAACAAATGCAAATAAACTCTGGCTTCTGGTGAGGTATAAAATTAAGAAAAAAGAGGAGACAAGAACCTAGAGTGCCCTAAGAACAGTTTGATCTCCTCAGCTGCTGCACAGGTCTGATATTTTGGGATAGATGAGGTTCAGTGCCCCATGAAATGACTTCTGAAGTAAATAACTTGATAAAATCAGAATATTTGCTCACTCTTGACAGTGTCTGTTTTGTTACCAAACTTTTTTTCCCCAAAAGCTTTGAAAGTTGAACACTTATCTGAGGAAAAGCAAAGAATTTTTGGGCAAATTATACTATTTTAGATGATAATTTCTTTAGTTTTACAGTCACAACTCCTTTGCCTGTATCAGTAAAGATGGATACTGTGTTTCCCAAGCTCACCAAGCACAGGAGCATAACAAACCATTATTCCTGAAAAGCTGCACTCATTTCACAGCAAATGCAGTTTTACATATGCATAACACTTATTATAATTGGACTGCTACACTTTGAGGCTCTGGTTTCCCTAACAAAGCTTTTGTCACACCAGCTAATAAATGCAGCTCATTTGCAGTGACAAATTTCTGCAGCTTGTACCAAGATCTTAAATCTTCCTCCCCTCATAAAGCAGCAGGAATGTACAAAAATAGAACAAATGCTTTTTTTCTTTTTTTTTTTTTTTCCTTCTTACAGCACCTTTGGTGTGTTTTACTAGAAGGAACAGACAGAAGAGCCTTACCTAGAGTGGATCTGTTCCTGCTGACAAGCCAGCAGTGGTAGCCAAACAGAAACATGAGGCTTACAAAGAACATGATTGCCACAAAGAGAAGGAAAAGGATGTGAAATTTGGAACGTCCATTGGTCAGCTCACCCTGCAAGGGAAAGCAACACAGAACAAGTGATAGGAACAAATTAAATATGGAAATTATTGGTACTTAACAATATACTTCTAAAACTCCTACTGGGAGTTCTCAAACTTTTACAGACAAAAATCAATCTTACTCTAAAAAGCAAAAAGAGACAAAGAAATGAATGTGGTCCATTTCCCCTCCTGTACCTCAGCACAAAGAGTTGGGGTGTCATTAACTCTTGGTATGGCTCAGAGCCAGCCCACCACAGGGGGACATGAGGAACACCCTGAGCCCATGGAAAATGAGCAGGCAGGAGCTTTGCAAGCCCTGCTTAAGTTCTGCTGACTTTCCTGTGCATACATTCAAATTCTGCACCTTGCTCAAGGTAAACCCAGAGAAACCTGCCCTCCACATCTGCAGCTAGCAGGGAGTGTTAGAACTGAGCACAGATGGATGAGGAAAGTTTAAAAGGCAAGTAGAAGAAAGGCTCCTTTCCCTCTGCAGCAGGGCCAGGTGCCAGAGGTGCCCAGCAGTGACACAGGTAGGCTCTGGGGACCTGGAGGGCTCAGGACTGTGCCTTGCTGAGTGTGGGGAACAATTAATGCACAGCAAAGGTAATTAAACACAAACACAGAGTTATTGAGCAGAGGAGACAGAAATAGAGGCCAGTGTCTTACTGGAGCTGTCAGCTGGCCTTGCTTGTATAGCCACAATCAGCAGGAACTACATAAAAGCCTCCTTTGGTTCACTCAGTTTTTAAATAGAAGAAGGAGG
>VRYO01000570.1:1521079-1578243 GCA_009812075.1 Sialia sialis
TGGGGTGATTTGGGGCCGGGGCTCTGTGCTGAGCTCACCTCCACTCCCTGTCCTCGTGTACACCGGCAGCTTCCTGGCAATCTCGGCGAGGATTTGCCGCTGCACCTCCGGCCTCTCCTCGTTCTCGTAGCGCTCCTGGTCAGCGTAGGACATGTGGAACTGCAAACAGGAGGAGAGCACTCACCCATGGCGAGCAGACAGCAAATACAGGTGGGCATTGCAAATACAGGTGAGTTTGGAAATGTTTTTACCTCCCGCTGCTGAGATTAATGCAGTGGGAAATGTGGTTGTTAGGAAGATAAAGGGAGGTAGTGAGTGCTGAGAATACTGAGAGACACATCAATAAGAAATGAAAAAGTGAAATTAAGGTTCATAAAACAACTTAACTAGAATTGCTCCTACTGCTGCCTTAGATGAATACCATTACTCACCCTGAAAACACATTCAGCACCTCTCTAGTGAGCAAGAACCTTTATATTTTAAATTTTAAAAACTGGGATTAGTTGTTATTTATAAATTTACATTCTTGTAATCAGGATCAGAGCAAGGCTGTGTATATTTGGAGTGCCACATAAATATTGACCTCATTCTGCTGCTTCAAACTGAGTGTTTTATTATAGTATTTCATAGAGAGGTAAAACAAAATGTGAAAATAAAAATTAAATCTACTAAATCCAACCAACATGACAAAGTAAATATTTGGTTGAAAAGAATTAAAACCCATTTGCCTCTGACTCTCCTCTCCAGATCAACTAGACTGAAGGATTTTTGAGTTCTCTAACATCTCTGCTTTTGTTTTGCAAGGAATGAAAGGTGTCGGCTCTCTTACCTTTTTGGCTGGTTGTATTGGGAGAGTAAAAACAGACTTCCAATATGTCCACACAAAGAGCACAAAGAGAATATGGAATACTACAAGATAGGCCACTAAAAACAAAATGAGAAAAGAAAAAACAGAAACAGAGCGATGACTTCTTAAGCAAAGAAGGGCATAATTCAAAATTTTCACAAAAATGTCAAAAAAGAAAAAAGAAAGGAAAAGACAGATGTCCATCCAGTGCCACCCTCATGGCTCAGGGTCAGCAGCACCCCAGAGCTCAGGGGTGACCAATCTCAGAGCCTCCACCTGATCCCATTCTGTGATGAGGAAGATGCAGCTGTCAGAGAGCTGTCCCACAGGGCAGGTGACAATGCCATATCCCTGGGAATGTCAGCATTCCTGTCCCTTCCCCACACCCCAGGCACAGGCCCAGCAGAGCTGGTGGTGAGCAGTGGAAAGGTGACTTTTGCAATGCTCCAGCACCTCCCAGTACTGGGGTGAGAGCAGAGAGAAAATAAGATGAGCTTTACATCACCAGAAAAAGCCAAATTTTCTTATTGAATGTCTTTCACATTTTACAGTTGATACAATAAATCAGGAAAACTCCCCTCAAATTGAGCAAAATAGGGCTTGTGATTACTGAGGAAGAATTGCAAACCAGCCCATGTCAGAGCAGTCTTAGCTCAGCCTGCAAACCTCATTCCAGAGCCTTTGGCATTAGCAGGCTTTCCATGGACAGGGAGCCAAAGGAGCTGTCCTTCAGCTGCACACACTATTTGCCATTTCTTTAACACTCAACTCATTAAGACATGAACAAAGTTACAAGATAGTTTTATTTAAACACATCATTTCATTGAATAACAACCTCGTTTCCTCCATTTCATTTAAGCTTCAAATTCTAGAAAATAAGATTAAAATAACTACTTGGAAAGAGAAATCTAAAATTCAAACACTTTTTAATTATGTCAAAACACTTCCTGTGTGAAAATGGGTAAAAAAGGCCAAATGCATCAGTGAGACTTTCTAATGAGATGCCAAATGATGGGACACATCTCCCAAGGATGTGTTGGACTGTGGGAAGGAGCTGTGAGTCACAACTAAATCATTCTCATGCTCCAAGCTGGTTGGAGATGTTATCCTTACACTCAGGTAGAGCTGAGCCATTTTTAATTAATCTGGAAGGAGTTCAATCTTTCAACAGGTTTAATTTTGTTCATCAGCCCAGCAGCACATTAGAGGAAGGTGACCTGGAGATGCACTAACAGATTGAGCAACCTTAACTTTCTTCTGCTGAACAGTCAGTAACATCCTGCTCTCTGCAGTTCCTCTGTAGCAATTTCAAACATTAGAGCTGCTCTATAGGGGAAGGAGAATTTACTGGATGCAGCAATCTAAATGTCAGCTGGCACTGTTCTTCATGGAACAGCTTACACTACACCTACTTCTGCCCTGAAGAGGAAAAGTCACCAAGAGAACACCTGGATTAGCCAAAAGCATCCAAAGCACCTCCAGGAAAGGAGGAGAGAATATTAAAATAGCCACTGACTTCTTATTCTTAGAACATGGCCATTACCTCCACCAACACATGGGTGAAGAGTGTCACTGAGCAATCCTGTGCTGTGACTCAGGATCTGTCAGTGGGCACAGCACTGGGAGAGAAAGTTTGTCAAAAATAGCTTTCAGTGACAGATCAAATGGAGCAGTGAAAAAAGCCAGGTGGGCTGCAGATGGGAATTACTATTTTTTGTTTGGCTTGTAAAGTCAGCTCTGGAAATGTGAAAGGGAAGGGAGAAGAGGTGGGTGGGTGTGCACAGACACACACAGCTTTTCCTGAAAGAGTCCCAGGGATCAAAGCCTTTCCAGTTCTGTCCAGACTGTGGCTGAACTGAGCATTTCCCAAAGCACCAGAAGGTGCAGCACACTAAATTCCTCAGGAGGGTGCAGCTACAGGAAGGAAACACTGAAAGAGGATGTACCTTTCAAAAAATGACAGCAAATATTTCTGATATTTCAGCCAGAACATTTGTGAGTCCTTTTACACAAGAGTTGAATGGCAAATAATAAATTATCACACATACCTTTCTCCACAGGGTTGCTCACAGTCACTGGAAAAGAAAAAAAACAAAACAACAAATGTCCAGAGAGGAAATATGAATCCCAGAGAAATTTGTGACAATTAACATTTCTGTGTGAAATACAGCCATTTTAGGAAAAATGTTCAAATTCAGGAGGCAAAGAGAGAACGCACAGCCCAGCATCAAACCAAAAGCATCTGCAACAACTCTTCACTCACGCACACACCCACAGCAAGATGTTACTGTGCTCTGTTTTCCCTGCTTATAAAATAAATTCTGTATATTTTGCACTGGAAATATGACAAAAGCACTCCTCTGGTGACAGTGAGGAGATCACCACGGCTCCTCTAGCTGTCCAAGCTGCACCTCTGTGCATTCACCACATACTTGCAGCTGCTTTCTGTTGCTCTCCAGGTGGTCTTGACCCTCCACTGTAAGCACTGTGCAAAGCATTTCTGTATCAGCAGGATTAAAAAGTTATCAATTTCTCAGTTTTGGCCAAGTCAGCAACTGCAATGACTTCATTGTTTTTACACTTCCTACCAGCAGAAATTTCACAACCCCTTTTTACTTCACCATAATGAGAGAAAAGCCCCTACTAACAGAAGTCCTTTGAGCAGCCAGCAAAAGGTGCATTGTTCAGTGCCTTCTTGGAGTGACTATTTGAAAATCCATCCATTATTTTAAAAGCCAGCATGCAGGTTTAACAGAAGAGACAAGGACAGCTTTCTTGAACTGAAAACAGAGAGTTCTGTGCTATTTTGATAGAGCATTGCTTGGAAGACAAAGCTCTGTGACACACAGCAATGCAGATGAAAAAAGAAATCGAATCTTTGCTGCGTCTCTGCCCACTCAATTTCAGGTAAACAAGACTGGTAGGAAACCTTTAATTTTTCCTTTGGTTTGCTGCCAATCAAGCTACGATGAGCTTTTCACAAACACTTCCTGGCTCCCTCCTGACCACACCTGCAGCAGGGCCTTGCTAAGGATTTCACCTGAGAAAAGAGCACAAGCACAGATGATACAAAAGCTTCTGCGGCAGGATCATTGTTGTCACTGGGGCAGCAACCACCAGCCAAACCAGAACTGAGGCCTCAGTGGCCCTGAGAGCTCAAACCCAGCATCAGGAGATGCCTCCCAGACATCACCCCCACAGCACTTGCAGAGCTCGGCACAGCTGAAAATGCAAAGCAAGATTCCAGACAAAGCATTCCCTATTTACAGGCTCACAGCAGCTGAGAAGAGGCAGCCAGCTCAGCAAGCCTTGTGTCAGAAATGTGGAGGGAGACAATGTCCTGGTTGGCAAGTAACAGCACAGGCCAACAGTTCATGCTCAAACCCTGAAATAATCCAGTCATTTCAATTTCTCCATAGATAAACTCCTCCACACACAAATTAAAAAGATGAGCGAGAAATGGGGCAAGAAAAAACAAGTGGGTGTGGGGAAATGAATGATTTTAAGCTGAGATTCCAGGCAGTGAGCTCAGCTCCTGCCAGTTGAACCAGCACTTGCAGAGCAACACAGCCCTGTCCAAACCTCACTCAAATCACCTCAATTTCCTCGAGCAGCTGCACTGAGACCTGGGATCAGCCCGTGCTCAGAACTACTGAAGTTGTACAGTACATTTCAAAAGACTGACAGCATTTCAGGAAAATACTCCACATTTTTTGTCATGTGTTTTAATGCCAGTTACATGCACCTCAGAGATCTCATCCTATGCGAATTGTTGAAAGAAACAGCCCACAGTCCCAGAGATGGGATAAATGTGATGAAGTGTTTGGGGGCTTTGCCAAGCTGCTGATTAAAACAGACCAAAGAAGCTGCATTTCATCCTAGTTCTCATCAAGAAAAAATAACAGATCTCACTGCATTGCCAACCCTAACAAACACCTGACTGATGTTTGCTGTGCAGCACCAGGAACATCTCAAACCATCCCTTCTGGGACTTCTGCTTTCATTTATCTGCCTGACTCTGTCCTGAGGAGCCACATCTCCTCACAATTTCACAAATCCAAGCTTCCAGCTCTTCTCTCCACCAGATCTGGCAACTCTTTTTTTTTCTAGTAGCACACTAAACCAGAAATAACAAATATTAGAAAGTTTGCAACTTACTATACAGTTAAATCGCTACATTAAATACACAATTACTAGCCAGCATAAAAACTTCCTCTCCTGAAATGCAGTGGTTTCGTGCTACTGTAATAACTCCACGCCTCATGTAACCTACTTCTTTTCCGAATACAAACATAAAACGATTGTGAAGCAGGGCACAGAGTGACGTTTGTGTCTGTTCAGCTCATAAATCACATCTGGACGTTATCAAATCACAACAGCGCTGGCTTTCCCAGGGGGATCGCTCTCCCAGCCCTGCCAAACGTCACCGCCCCGCTGACAGGGACTCACAACAAGGGCTCACGGCACAAACACACACACGCAGCCGGGGCGAAACCCTGTGGGAAACACCCTCGTTAATCCCGAAAAGGACTCGGCTCGTACTCAAGTGTTTGTCGCTATGCACGGATCACCGCCGGGATCGGAGCCTCGGGACACCGCGGGCACCGGGCGGGAGCGGGGCCGCGCTCACACCGCGGAGACGGAGGAGGAAGAGAGGATGAGGAGAACGAGGAGGAAGTGGAGAAGCCGAGAAAGAGGAGGAGGAGGGAAAGAGGAAGGGGAGAAGGAGCAGGAAGAGCAGAAAGAGCAGGAAGAGGAGAAGGAGAAGGGGAATGGCTCGAAGCCCCCGGCCCGCCGCGCCCCCCGCCCGCAGCTCCGCGGGGGCCCCGGCAGCGCTGAGGCGCGGCCCGGGGCGGGCGGGCGCGGCTGGGCGCTCACCGAGACAGAGCTCGCAGACGTATCCGTAGTAGGACCAGAGCAGGAGCAGCGCGATGAGCAGCACGGGCAGCCAGGCGAAGGCGCGGCGGCAGCAGCGCAGCCCCCGCCACAGCGCCATCCCGCCGCCCTCAGCGCCGCGCATCGGCGCGCGGCTGCGCGGGCTGGCGCGGGGCCGGCGCGCGCTCGGCGCTCGGCTGAGCGGCCTGCGCGCAGCGGCGCCCCCTGGCGGGCCGGGCGGGCAGCGCCGCTCGGGCCCGCTCCCACCTGAGGGAGTTTTGCTCCCAACGCGCTTTTCCCTCAGAATCCGCCCCGCTCCGGGCTCTGTGCTGCTGGTGAGGGCGGGGAGGTGATGGAGCCCCTCTGCTCAGCGCTGTGGGGCACACCTGGGGCGCTGTGTGCGCT
Organism: Sialia sialis; assembly: GCA_009812075.1. Lineage (NCBI taxonomy): Eukaryota > Metazoa > Chordata > Aves > Passeriformes > Turdidae > Sialia > Sialia sialis. The sequence goes on from VRYO01000570.1 coordinate 1,527,207, forward strand.
CCGGGCTCCGCAGCACTGCGCACCCAGGCTGTGAGGTGATGGCGGGGCTGGAGCCGCTGAGGGAGCTGAGGCTCAGCAGCTTCAGGAGGAGACGGCTCATTAATAAATATCTAAAAGGAGGTGTCAGAGGATGCACCAGGCTGTGCTCTGGTGCACCCGGGGAACGGGCAGGAACTGATGCTCAGAAGTTTCAGCTGGACATGAGGAAAACTTCCCTGAGCAGAGATACCAGAGAGGGCTGGAGTTTCCTCCCTGGGGATATTCCGGAGCTGCCTGCTCTCAATCCTGGCCCTGTGCTCTGGGATGGCTCTGCTGGAGCAGGAAGGTGGCACCAGATGGACCCACCGTGGTGTCCCCATCCTGGGACCTTGTGGCACTGTCCCGTCCTCTGCACAGACAAGAGCTTGGCATTGCTCTCCAGTCTGCAATTCCATCAGCACACACCTAGGACTATGTAAATACACATATATAAATATATATATACACACATATATGCAAACACACATCTACAAATGAATGTATAAATAATGTTCACTTATTACTGCAGAATATCCATGGGAGGATCAGATTCCAGACAACTCATGCAACAAAATGAATGCCCTCTCCAACATGGCATTTAATATACAAAAAAGAAAACAAAAAGAACTCCTTTGCCCCAGACTGCTCCACAACTCCCACTCTCAGTGACTTGAGTTGCAGCTCCATTAATTAACTCCACTTTATCAGGTCTGGTAAGGAAATTAGTTTTCTCATCAAGAGAACGACTTGTCTGACATAATGTTCTTCTGACAAACCCCCAGTGTAATTTGTGACAATTTCTGGTCACCGCTTTGTTCAGCAAGGCTTTTTTTCCCTCAGAATTTGTTCCAAAACTTCTCTTATTGGGATCACACTCAGAGCTGTGCTGCCTCTACCAACCCTTGGCTCTTTTTGGGTGCAGACACCACATTTGCCATTCTCCTGCCCAGATCAACCAATTAAGGCATCACCCACAAATCCTCAGACCACACTGTAATTCCATATTTAGTTCTCTCAATATGGATATGATTGACAGCATCTTTTTTTTTTTTTTTTTCAAAAATTCTGTTCACTACTGAGGTGACAGCTGTCTTAACCTCTTCTCTACCCTGCTTAGGCTATACAATCAGTATTATCCTCTTCTCCAGGCTACTGAATTATTTCTTTAATATAAAACCTGAACATTTTTTGGCACTTGTTTTAATTTTCTGTCTGTGGTTGAATTGAACCAAGATTTTGTGTAGCCCCTGCTGTAACAAAAGTGCTTTGCAGATAGGATAACATAGGTTGGCCTGAGCTGCATGTAACCCTAAACTAGAAATTTACATTTATTTATATATATATATATATATATATATATGAAATGCCTCCTCCCAGGAGATTAAAAAAGGGGATTTAGAACATATACACTCGAAGTTTTGAGGATTTAGGAAAAGATGTGAGCAGCCCATGTCAGGTAAAGCCTCTGCAAATAAAATTAAGACTTTTTCTGTTCAACAGCCTCTTTTTCTTTGTGCTCCAAGGTCCACATGGATTATCCTCAAAATTTTTTTGTTTCCTGGGCTTCCAGGGAAGATTTAGTTATACAAACATGAGCTCATCTGAGGTAAGATTCCTAAAACAAAAGTCAAAACAGGTGAGCTTAAATCTTGTGATTGTTGAATCTAAATTGACCTTCAGCCAATTGTAAAAGTAGAGAAAAACCTCTCTGGCTGTGCAGCCTCATTGGGCTCCACAGAAACTACAGCAGTGGGATTATCCTAAATAACATCCCTATCTTTAAATTTAACCCTGACCTTAGCAGTTTCCTGCTAAAACCCATTTTACACAACTTCAAACGGGGAGACTTCTGCAGAGTTCAGGAAGCTGTGACTGCATCCATGGTGTAACTACACTGTTCAAAATTACTGGCACGGACTGCAGAAAAAAACCAAGTTCCAGCAGCTTTAGGGTAGTTAAAATAAGGCTAAATAAGGCTCATCATCACTGGCTCTTCTTGAAAAACAAATTGTGGGGTGCTTAAAGAAGGGAAGGTGCTGGTGACTCAGCAGTGGCAGAGACACTCTGGGCATCAGGGAACACGTCATCCCCGAGAGCTGAACACCACAGCAGCTAAGAGGGCTCTGGCACTTGTCCAAAACCAGCTAAAATAAATCAGGAGACAGGAGAAATCAGGAAAGAAATGCCAGTTTTTCCAACTGCAGAAAATCCCACATGTACCAATTTCACTGGGATGCTCTTTCCTGTGAGACAATGCTCTTTAAAAAAAAAATCACTCGTGGTAAAAAATGCTCAATTGTCTCATCCTGTAAAAAAAAACACAACTGGAAAATGCAATTTGTCTTTGTAGTGCTGAATGGGGAACTGTGCCTGGGTTGCTGTCTGAATTTCAAAATTCTGTTCTGATCCAGAAAACTGAAGTTGCACAAGTTACTTCCCCACTGCTGATTTCCAAATCTTTTTGAGCTCGTAAGACGTGGGCCTTGAATCTTTGAGAAAAGTCAGCTCCAACCCCTGCAAACTGCAGGGAGACAAACCTTGGGCAGAGCCAACTTTTCCAACTACACTGAAGCCAGGGCATGTAGAATAAAGGTGTGACCCAATTGTCAGACATATTTTTATCTGAGGTAGGTTACACGTGGTTTTGCTTATCAGTGACAGAGATCCAAGAAGATTTGATAATCCACGAGCTAAAATGGGAACTAAACCCAACCTTGCTGAGCTAAAAAAACTTGTGAGCCTCAAGGCTGGCCCATTTTTGTCCTTTGTTGTAGGAAAACACAGCAACCCTTCCTATCTCAATCCCATCTTGGCCTATCACACCCTGTACTTGTAGCTAAGGAGATAAATCTAATCTAAAATGCTGAATGTTATCATATCAGAAGTGGGCTTTTTATCAAAAATGCTGCAGCCCAGCTCGTGCAGAGGAGTCAGAGATTTCCTAGAACATGCAGTGAGGATTGGTACTGGCCTAGGAGCAAGCTGGATTTTTGTTACAAGCATTGAGAGCTCTGCACTACGTGGGATAAGCTGCCACATTTACACATTAACACCTTCCCAGAAACACCAGGAAAAGTTCTTTTTTTGTTATTTCAGCAGGATTTTGCAGCTCTGTACCCAGAAAGCCCAGGAAAAGTTCTTTTTTTGTTATTTCAGCAGGATTTTGCAGCTCTGTACTGGGACTCCTGCATTTCACAGGAGTTTGTGCACACACACACACACATTGTCCTGCCATTCCTTTATCCACATAACCTGTGGATACTACCTTGCAGTAAATTAGGAAACTGCCAGAACACACTCCTGTAAATCAGCAGAGCTCTAATGAAGGTGGAGCTCTGTTTGAACGTTCAGTTTTAAGATTTCAGCTCTCAGACAAAAGTTAGATTTAGACAGCTATCCTCTCATCAATATTAAACCAAAGTGGATTTTTTCCCATCAGGTTTCTCAGCTTTTTTTGTCCTACCCAGCAGTACCAGGCCTGCCAAGCTGCACACGGGGTGTTGTTTGCTCTTAGTCACCACCTGCATCTGCTCACTCCGGTTTCTCATTTGTCCCATCCCCCACTGGAACATTTTATCCTAATTTAACGTGGAAATACGGGCAGGATATATGGAGAGTGCAGCAGGGTCTGACAGCACAGATTGCAATTAAAGCTGTTTAAAATAGCACAAAACCGTTAATTGCCACCGAGTGAAAAATTGGCCATTTGCAGCAGAATTGTTCTCATTATTACATAGTTTGAAAGGATTTGTGAGGATTTAGGGACGTTCAGTGAGTGCTGGCACCATTAGAGGGTGCTGGAGTCCACACAATCCCAATCACATCCAGCTCCATCCAGCTCCAGAGCTGCTCTTTCTCCACAGGGACAGGGAAAGACAAATCTGGGGATGAAAACCCATAATCCTGTTTTGTCACATGTATAAGCTTTGCCCAAATATCGACTGAAATATTTCCCTGCAGCTATTGTCTTCACAAAGATTCATGTCTGATCAAATGCACTTCTAAGGTAGATTTAGGTTAAAAGTGCCATGAAATACCATAAGCCTGACAATTCCTAAATTCTTCATTTTGCACCCTAAATAACATCCTTCCAATAAGACAGCTGATATGTATATTTTCATACCTTTTAAATGCAAAAGATTAACACAAATATAATTCTACAGACCTACAGCCAACCTGTCTTACTCATCCCTCCTCTTCTCCTGCGATCACCAAGTGAATCCTGAATTTTTCTCACAGACATTTGCTTTTTGACATTGGAGTAACCACAGTAGTTGGCACTGACTAACTCTACTGACCTGACAGAGGGGTCTTTTTCCTATTACTCTGAGAAGTCCCCTCAGAGGAGAGATGTGGAGAGAAACTACATCCAGGGAGGTTCCTCTGTGATGTCTTAAATCTCTTTGTCTTTTCAGGAAAAGGAGTCCTTGTCTCACTTGGCTCCCTCGAGGGAAGGAATGGGATGACTGCTGGGACAAACCCTGGATTGTTACAGTGGTTAAAAGTCTTGGAATCACAGATTTTAGGTTGGAAAAGCCCTCTGAGATTGAGTCCCACCAGTGCCAGGTGAGTGTGTGCTCCTATTCCTACACCACCCTGTGTCCCTGAGATGTTTGTGCACAGAAAGCCCCTCGAGGGGAACACAAAGAAGAGAAAAACGCTGCTTTCCAGTGGTTTCAATCAGTGCAGCTCTCTGAAAAAAGCAGGAACATTTCCCAAGTGCCAGGGCTCCACCAGCCCAGAGCCCTGCTGCAATCCTGACTTTGCTCCCACAGAAATGGAATAAATATGACAGAAATCTGCTCTTTTGGACTCAGTTCTTGCATGGATCCCATCCTCACACATCTGTGAGCACTGCACAGGATACCCAGTGTCTGGTTTCTGAAACAACTGCCTTCTAGAATTAGTTTTTTTAAATCTGTGTCTTTTTCAAACATTCCCTGATATCCTTTTCCCCTCACATTACTGACTTTTGAAAGCAGATAAACACACTCCCAGCCAATTCATTATTTCCTTATCTTCTAAAATAACACACTGTGGAGCTTGCAGTCCTCTCAGTGTGGTGAAGCTTCAACAAAATTTTTTAAAATTTAAGTCTATGCCATCTTTCAAGAATGACATGCACACAGTAACGTGATTTCTTAGAGTTGTGTTTTAAGCCATAAAAATAAATATGCAGTCTCAGAGATGCAGAGAAGAAAATGAAGAAAATTTTTGTAACCTCACCACGTTTTGTAAATTGATTTTTTTTTTTTTTTTTTTTTTTTTGCAAATCTTGGTTTTCTTTGTACCTGCTGGCTGCGATTTCAGAGTTGAACAGCAGTGCTGAGTGCAGCCAGGCAGCATATGCCACGTGTAATTTTTTAATTTCCTGGTAGCAGCAATTCTTACAGGCACAATAGCAGGTTTGTTTATTTTTTGTTCTTCATCAGCCCTTTTATTAACATTGTTAGATCTCCTGACTGCACCTGGCTGGGCAGTGACTGAGCAAAATGGCATCTTTGCCCTGGGCTCTTGGAGGGTGCATATGGATGGGGAAGGCAGCAGATAATATGGATGCAAATTTCAAATTACTGGTTTTATCCCCCAGGCACTGAAGGAGGAAAAATCTCAAGGAAATCGGGAGAACAACGTGGCTTTGAGTTTCTGCTCAAGGAATAGACCTGAAAACACTGCTCATGGTCCTTGCAGGATTGTCCTTTGCAGAATAATGAAACATAAATGTGTTTCAGTGAGGAGAACCTGCACCCTGTGGCTGGAAGCTCAGGCCTGAGGCAGAGCTGGCTTTACTAGGCAGAGCCTGAGGAGGAGCCTGCCCAGGATCAGGACACAGAAATCCAAGCCCATGGTGCTGCTGCTGAGGATCCCTGGCACAGAACTCCCTCATTTGGACTGATCAGAGTGAGGAGGAGCTGTCCTTAATGAACCAAGGGAGGTATTTCCAGCATTTGACTCAAGTTCTCTTGCCTAGAGAACCACTCACATGGAAAAAGCAACTGTCTTTTTCTATTTATGTAATTTTGCCTTCTCTTACTGGAGTTTTCTTTCTTCTCTAAAGGGTTTCACACTGGTAACTCCCTCCATGCCCCATAGGACAGGAGCTGCTGTGACTGCAGCAGTTCACTGCTCTTCAGCCTCTGAGAGTAAAACACAAACAGAACTTTCTGAGCTGATTCCTCAGGTCTTGCACTTCCCAAGGCACAGTCTCCCCTGGAGCAGCAGTGTCCATTCCTTCAGTAAGTGCTGCAGAAATTTCTCAAACATCCTGCTACTCCTCCACTAGCATAAAAGAGAAGTAAGCTTTGGCTTTAGGCACTGTTTAAAAATCAATGCCATCACTACTGACAATGGTTTTTTCTTACTCCTTTTTTCATGGATCCATGACCATCTCCTGGAGGATGCTCCACTCTCATCCACATGTGAAGTTTCTTCCAAGCTTCAGAACCTGTGTTAGTCTGGTGATCGGTTTGAAGAGAGAATTAATCAAACTGGATTGCTAGAATGAATTCCACAATACCCAGGGAAGTCTGATATTTGTAATCAACTATGGAACTGTTGCTAGGACACTGGAATTGTTGATTTTTTGGAAGAAAGATCTATTCAAATATTTGCCTGTCTTAAGCTATGAATCCAAGATATACAAAAGTTTAGCTGGTCCTGTGAACAATTTTTTAATGCTTTCATTTATAATATATTAACTCCTGACTCAGAAAACATATGGAAAAGCCCACAAGAATATACTACTACACATGTAAGATATATTCCTAAAGAGAAACAAATTATAGCTGATGAATTGTTAGTTCCATGACCTTTTCCCTCTGCTGCCCTATCCCAGCAGCAAGGACACACAGAAGACAATTAATATATATTAAGAATGTTAGATTTAGTTTGCACATCTGACAGTAACACATCATCTCCCACAGCAGACAAAGATTTCTAACACTGAAATATAAAGGACTTGGTGATGGAGCTTGTGCCCAGCTTAGCCAGAACAATTGCACCAAAGTTCAGTGTTCACCCTCAGTTTTACCAAGTTCCTTTTCCCAGTTTCCTACCTATGGCCCCATGAAAAAACCCTGAACAGTTCTACTCCCTCTCCAGAGCTCAACTTCAATTACTTTCAGAAAGTTTTCTCATCCTTAATTGCCATTTATCCAAGTTATAATTGTTTAATCCTTTAATCTCTTGTCAATCAGGACAATCTTCCCCCTCTGTTTTTCTTTTCATGGTGTTCAACCACCCCAGCAGTGACAGACCCCAGCATGAATGTGGTGCACACAGGGAAACATTTTCTAGTGGAAATCATCTCAGAATGTGTCTTCTCCACTGTCCTTAGCAGCCTCTGCACTGCTCCATCCATAGTATTCCAGTGGATGAATTGTTCATTTTTCTGCATTTTAGAGAGAACATCCATCTTCTTCATTATTATTTTGCCTTCAGTTCCAATTCATTTCCTTTGCTTTCATTGTCTGATAGAGACTTTGAGGTGCAACTAAAGCAATCAGAAGACCTTGTTATCCATGTCTTTATTTCTAAACTTATTTTTAACTTGTCAGAAAGTTGGTGAAAATTGGTTGCACAGAAAGTGAATCCCCAAACCATTATTTAATTCTTCACCTCTGTTTCTCCATCACTCTTTCCCCCCATTCTTATTCCATTAATGAGATATTAAAGAAGATTTGGTGAGTATTGTGTAATTTAAATTATTCTCTATTCCTAGCATATGATTTCTCTCTTCTGAGCTGCCATGGGATCTGTCTTAACTTCTGCAAATTCTATTCACTGGGATACAACTGAGTCCATCAGCGATGAATGTTTTGTTCCCATTGTTCTGAATCTCCAATAAATCCATTTCACACAGAACTAGGACACTTTCAAATACCTGACATTGTCACTTTTAGCTTTCAGTGTATAAAAAGATGTAATAATGATGCACTGGCTGCTGCTGGTTAAACCCACCTTGGCCAGCCCACATCTCTTTTCTCTTGCCTTACATGAGCTCCAGCTTCTCTAAACTGTGACTACAATGGGTGCTGGGAATGATGGCTGATGACCCTGAGAAAAAAAATGCAATTTATTGTCAATTGTCCATTCTAATCTGTGGGAAAAACAAAATACTTTTCTTGAAGTGCTGTGTGAAAAAAACAACTTTTGGCCCCAAAAATTGGGAACATAATCTAACCACTCGCTTTGCTCTTCCCTCGCAGCGCCGATGAGCCCCCAGAGTGCTCATAAATATTGGCAGAGCAAAGGAGGCAGGGCTCTGCCAGCTCCTTCTCTGCTCAGTTGTAGTTAGTGTTTTTAACAGAGCAATCCATAACAACGCCCTTAATGCCGTTCCTTGGAACTTCAGCCTGAAATTCTGTTTCAACTCACTGAGGTCCTAGGACGTGGAGATCAGCTGGAGATGTTGCTGCCAAAAAATAGTTAATGCATGTGTTGGTAGACCCCAGGAAGGGAGGCCTCTGCATTTCAAACAGCTGCTCCTCAACTGGAGGAGGAGAGGAAAGAAAAGAGGGTTTGCACTTTCCAGTTTTATTCACTTTTGTTCCGCGTACATCAGTGAGATTTGCATTTAAATGTAGAATTCAAGGTACCAGAGTTCTAATATTCCTATAAAACCAGTTTTTGTGTCTGCACCAAGCTCTGTTCAGACTGAGATGTACAAGGAAGGAAGAACCTGACACACACTGCAGACATATTCTCTCTCCTAAGGCATCTCAGAAGGTTTTGCTTTCAATAATTTATTCACGGCCAGCTCATTATTACATTGAAATCTAAAATGTCATCTCAGCTCGCTTGATTTTTGCCTCTTTGTCTGGACACTTTCCAGATTTACACTCAGGTTTTTGAAAGAGGTGCCCTGTGAGTGAAGAAATGAGATGGAAGTGGAGATACAGAACTTATTTTATCCCCATGGGTATATCAGTCACAATTTCTGATCTTCCCAGCCATCAGTTTTACTTGTCAGGTCTGTTCCTGACATTTGTAGCAGGGCACAGTTTGCTTCCTTACACTTTCTGCTAGGACCCCACATATTTTGGGATACCTGAAGAGAACAGAGGCAGTGGCTGCACTGCACCACAGGTGACAGCTGGATCCTGAGCACACTGAGGGGAAGTTTGTGAGATGCTGACTGCTATGGAAACAGCACAAATCCCAGCCCAGACCTGGATCCTCAGCACATCAAATCACAACTTGTATGTGTAAAGCATTGGACTGCTCAGCCTTGCTGTGTTGTTCAGGACCACAGCCCACTCATGGGATATTATCCTGTTTTTCACCCTTGGAGCTTGGTTGAAGTTCCCTCTCCTAAAAAAACCTTTTCATCCCAAATTGAAACCATGGCTAGTGCAGCCTTCTGAACCTCTAATGAGATGTGGCTGTGGGAATCCTCAAGACCAGTGAGCTTGAATCTTAAAACATATTTGTGTTTATGTAGAGGAAATATGAGAAAGCATATTTTGACTAATGGTATCACCCTAGAGAGAAACACACTTGTTATAAATATGTTCCATTGCAGTTGCTGGAAATCTCACCAAATTGCCATAAACAGGACTTACATCAATGTTTCTGCTTGACCTTTCTGGAAGAATAAAAGTACCTTCTGGGAATGCAAAACAAATGAATTTTTTGGAAACAAAATGAGTAACACAGCCCTTCCTCTTTATAAAATGGAGCCCTGATATAGCTGCTGCTTAGTAACAGCTCCTCCAAACGAGCCATAAAACACCAGATGTAAAGGTGTGCACGTGTGCGGCTCCACTCCAGGCTCTGATGCAAAACTCAGAAACACTCACACTGAGGGCAGAAGAGCTGGAGATTTGAGATGAATTGCAGTTCCCAAATGAGAACCATACCCTCCCAGCCACGGATGAGCTGTGCAATCACCTCCCCTGCCGTGGGTTCTGCTGCCTGATGCAGTGGGGCTGGGACAGATGTTGCATCCCTTCTCCCAGTTAGCTCTCTTCTGCATTTTCCCCTGAGGGAAAAGATGTCCTGTCTGGCACTGAAAACCTGCTAGAAACAGTGTTTTGAGGATGTGGTTAACGTACAAAAACAATTAGCAGCACCAGAGAAATTGAATATATTTAATAGGATCAGACGGGTACTGAGATACTTAATGCAAATAATAGTCAGTGTTTCTGCCCATAATTAAATATCACAGATAAATGTAAATGCAGAACTGAACTAGCACTAAGAAAATTGTACTTTTCCCCTTCAGGCACTAGTCCAAATAACCTGTTAAATTGAATTAATGATCATGATCCATGGAATCCTGAGTTGGAAGGGGACCCACAGGGATCATCAAGTCCAGCCCCTGAGATCCAGATTAAAGTACTTTATAATACCTTATACAAATATCTAAAAAGACTCTTTAGTACTGCTACCAAATCCCATTTTTAAAACCCATTCCTAGCATCAGATTCACATAAGGAATGCCATCAGCCTACAAATGTAACAAAGCTCTTGGGGACTCCTCATCTCTGTAGCCAGTGGCCACTGAAGCAGTTTGGTCCCTTCCTCAGCCCTTCTTGTTGGTGAAATGAGAAACTTGAATCCTTCTTTGCAAAATAAAGTCCCTCATACAGTTTCTTCTAAAGAAAGGAAATAATTTAAACCCATTTGGAATTTCTGATGCATCTGTTACCCAACAATCACAAAAAAATGTGATAGTGAGATCTGAGATCTTGCAGAGCCTGACAAAGCAAAGTGAGCAACTCCCTGCCCCACTCCCAGAGCAGATCCTGCTTTGGCAGGATGGGTTTGCAGCCATCGGGCACCCTGAGCAGATCCTGCTTTGGCAGGGCAGGTTTGCAGCCACCCCAGGACACCCTGAGCACCCTGAGCAGATCCTGCTTTGGCAGGGTGGGTTTGCAGCCAGCCCAGGGCCTGCCAGCCACAGCACAGCTCCAGTGCAGCTCTTCCTCAGTGCCTGCTGCAGTTAAAGGCTGATTCTCACCCCCTCCAGAGCCAAATCCTTCACACAAGTCCTGTACTGGTTTCACAGCAGAGCTTGTGCAATCCCTACCCAACACACACTGTTCAGATTTTCCAAAGCCATCAGTAGATAAAGTCATTCCTGCTCACCCCATCCTACAGCTCCCCTCTCCTTCCTCTCTCTCTGCACATCCACATGTTAAAATTAAGTGGGTCTTAACAGGTCCGTAAGTGGGATACACCCAAGTGTTTCCAATTTACCCTCAGTGAACTTGAATGGAAAACATTTGAAAATGAAATTCTGGGTGAAATCTCACAGCGTTGCTGCAGCATATGGAGCCAATTTCAAATAGCACTTTGATAATGTCATGATCTGTTAGAAAGTGTTCACCTTATACCAAAGATATTACAAACTCAGTTGCCTCACTCAGTGTATCTTCATCTTATGATCCATAAGAAAGCTATTTAGTGGATTGTGAAATATGAACTTTGGCCAGAGCTAATTTAAGAGAGATCATTACACTAGTGATGGTGCAGCTTGTTTCTTCTGTGAGTTTTATATTATTCAACTGTTCACAGCTAGTAAATTCACATCTAATAAGCTGCAAAAGTTATCAGATGAAGCACAGCCCATTGTAATCCCCACATGAAGCAAATAACTGATAAAAAAATTAGTTCCAGCATGTGTTACAAATATTTTTGCAAACAGCATCTGATAAAGGAATTGGCTTTATTAGCAGCTAACTCCTTCACTCAATGGAGAAAATGCAAGAATGTGTTCTATCTCTGCAGGCCACAGCATTTCTCAAGGGCTGATGAGGAAAAAAAATAGATTTAACTGGAAACAAAAGCACAAATAGACCACATCTCCTGGCAGGCACAGACCTTGGCACTGGGAATGCAGTGGTGGGAATATGCTGAAATAGAAGGGATTTGCAGGATGTAAGGCACAGGCAAAAAGGCATTTGTGTAATGACAATGTTGTCAAAGAAAGGAGTAAATTTACACCCCACTTTGTGAGCCAGAGTAAAAGCCAGTGACTCCCACCACGAGTCCAACTCCAGGCTCTGTCCAAGGAAACAGGGCAGATGGAAACACAAATCCGTGCTGGGCTTGGGCAGGGAGGGTGCTGTGGAGCTAGGACTTGCCTGTGCTCCTCAGGGGATCCTCCAGTGTGTAAACAGCTCTCCAGAGACCCCACAGGAGCAAAGAGCAACAAACAGGGGCTTGCACAGAGCTCCTGGTATCGTGCTCAAGGATGGATCTGAGAAAGATTAAACCATTCAGAACACGGTGCCCAGCAGCTGTCTGGGGCTAAAGGTGTCTTAGAACATTCCCCACATGCAGAGATTGTTCCAGGTATGTGTAGAACCAGGTAAATGTGCTGAGAATGAGCACTGAACTCTCAGTGCTGAGTCCTAGGAACTTCACTCAGTTTTCACCTTGTGTTCACAAACTTTCACTTTTGTTGGAGGCAGCTGGAATAAAAATGAAGAAAGGTATTTCTAGTTTTAACCCTCAGAAAATCAGTGATAAGCTTTGTACTGGGGGCAGCCTCATACACCAGAGATGGTAGAAATTGTGTTCAGGTTTTCTTTCCCCTTCTCTAAGCCAGCCCTCAGCCTGCAGCAAGGCCAGAGGTTTCTCAGGTATCAGCAGGAGCAGCCCCTTTCCTCTGCTCCTTCACTCCAGCAGCAATTCCTCTGCCTCTGAAGCCTGTCAGCTCTTCTTGCCAAAGAGAAAGAAATGACAAAAGCATTCAAAGGAAAAGAAAAACAGAGAGATCCCAAGCCTCATGTGTGACATAAAGCAAACAATTCACATGATCTTTATTTTTGTAACCCTCGTCCTCCTCTCACCCTCATGCCTGTTGTTATCACTCAGCATGTTATTGTTATTACTTCAAATTTGTTTTTAAAAGTGCCTATCCAGTGCTGGAGGTGCCTGAATACACACTGAAAATATACAAAACATATGTCCAGCTTGGGCCCTGTGTTCCCTGAGGAAGGGCTGGTATCGCTGCAGTGCACTCAGCACACTTGTGGCATGAACAAATTATGAACAATAATAATAAAGAATAACTTATGCCTATTTATCTGTTTGGTCTATGAAGCTGATCTGTCAGTGACCCTGAAAACTCTCGGTGACACACACTGTGGTGGAGTTAAAACCAAGTTGCTCTTTCCATTAATTTTTTTTCCAAAAGCTTGAGTCAAAATCCCAGGGTAGGTGACACGGGGCGACCCTCCTGCTTTTGATGTGAATGGGAAAGGATTTGTCTTTTTATATCAAAGCTAGCTGGGAAGAGGAGGTGGGTGGCCATGAAAGGGAAAAGCCATGAAATTATCTCCATTGCTTTATAAGAAACAGCCATTCAATGGGATTTTGGGAGGGGGAAACCTCGTGAAAAATGTGCTGGTGTGATTCCTCTGGAGGCCAGCACATCTGAGCCAAGGCTGGGATGGAGCAGGGGGGGCAGGAGAAGTTCTTCCCTTAATTGAGAACACACTTGTTTGCAGAGTTCAATGTCGGGAACTCCAACATTGTTTTGAAAAGACAGAGCACTGTGTAGGTGTCGGAATTCAGAGGAGGCAGAACAAAACTGGGTGGAAAAAGGCAGCTGTGATGATTTAAGTCTCTGAACACCTTCAGCCGGTTCCCTTCCTGTGCCCCACCAAGCAGCCCTGCCTTTGCTGGGCTGGGAGAGGCAGCCCAGCTCCTCCTGACCTTCTCCAGCTCCTTTTCCTCCTGCAGCCACCTCCTGCTGCCCTTCCTGGGCACAGGCAGCTCAAAAACCAAAAAGCTCTTCACAAATCCAGGTGATTTTCATTGCTAGGACATTTCTGTACATTGGTGGGAATCCTGTCAAAAGAAATCCTCGCAGAGAGGCTGAAGGTCATTGTCATCCTCATGTTTCAAACTTCAGTTGCTGCTCTGGTGCAATGACAGCTCTATGTTCCTGCTTTTGAGATCAGGTGAAGACAAGGTAGTTCTGCAGAGCTCAGATCAGATTAAATTTACCTAAATATCATCCTTATATAGTAAATGTCTTTTTAAATGCACTGCAACATTTGAACAGAGTAAAAGGATGCAAGAAATGAGTCTTTTACTCAAAGGTTATAATAGTCCTATAAGTTCCTATTATAATCAATAAACTAATTGACCTAAATCAAGGTATTAAATTAGGATTAGTTGTAAACACATGATTGTTATTGAAATCCAGTTATACTGCCCAGGCATCGACAGTTCTAATGAGCAGGTATGGCTGAACCAACTGAACTGATAAAAATAGTCTGTAATAATTCCATAATTATAATTCTATATTTTTTTTCCCCTAAAATATGTCATTTTGCCTGTTCAACCATTATTTTCTCTTTGCAGAAAGTAAACTCTCTTTTGTCATAGTTGACCTGGCAGCAGACCAATGATACAGAACTTCTGACTTAGAGAGAGACAAGCAGGTTCCTCTGTGATAGAGGATAAAAGGCACAAGGCAGACAGCCATGATCAGGCTGATGTGATGTATTCTTGTGCTTGAGTCTCTTTATCTCATCTTTTATGTCTTGGCTACCTTTAGTAAGAAATGTGGTTCTTTCTTCCCATTATAGCACAGTTTCACTTCTATTTTATCAGAGGAATTCAGCCAGAAGAGAGAAAATAGGAAGGAAATCATTCTGACTGAGAAGATAATTAGCAGAGGTTTACCTAATAAATTAAATAACTAAAGCTCCTGAAAGTCTCAGCTGGGGTGAGCCAGCAGAATACCAAGGGCTCAGGGACAGAGCATTTTCTGTACAACACTGAAGGACAGAAAATGCATCAATCTCTGTGCTTTAACCACAGCTTGGGTTCCTGGAGCTGGGTCACAAACCAGCACCTCTGGCATCAGCACAGCCTCTGATCTCCTGCAGACACTTCTTGCCAACCCGAGACACCAAACCCCACTCTCATTTCATTATTACAAGCACACGAATGTGAATCTTAAAATTCACAGGGAGATTTTTGCTTTACCTTAAATGTTGCCATGCAGGAAGGGGAAATTCTGTGGTACCCAAAGACCAACTAGTTACTAATTACAACTAGTTCTCAGCCAATGTCATAGATATATTTAGAAATAAAAAGCAGTATCACAACTTTCAGACAGAAATATGCATATATCTAAATAGGTGGGAGAAAAGGCTGGATTATTTAGTTAAATGCAGCTCCTGGTATTGTTTTGAGGGTTGGTTTGGCTTGGAATCAAATTAGTTTTTTGGATTTAAAAACTCTCCGACTTTCAGTGCAAAAGCTGATATGTCTGCCCATCTCTTACAACCACTAATTTATGTTCTATCGGTTAAAGGGCCAAAGTGTAAACAAGTTCAATGATTTTTTTAGTTTGAATCTAAAAGCAGAAAACATCTCACAATGTTTTTGTGGGCAACTCAGTAAAATGTAGCATAACTGCTTGTTTCAAATAATGCAGTCATGTAATGGAAAAAAATAGGAAGAAATTACATTTATGCCTGATCTGATTGCAAACGCTCTTGTTTTCCTCAGATACAACAATCAGATAGAGGTGTTGTTCTACAGACATTTATGAGGAGGTTATCAGTGTAACCAGGCTGTGGAGAGAGGGGATGAAGTCAAGAAACTTCATCCAAACTTGTGGTATTTCAGCTCTGAATTTCTCATCCCCTTAGGGGTGAGGCTGAAGGATATGGAATCTGGATCTAGTTCTCAATTTTGTGGCTTGGTCTCTTTTCCAGTTCCCGCAGAAACATGTTCATCAAGATCTCCTGACATTTCTCTGCATTTTTTTCCCTTTCTTTCAGTGATAATTTGAAGCAAGCCCTGCCCTTTCCCCCATAACATTGTGCTTTTTACATCCCTGCAGCATGTAAATACTAAAAAATGCAAGCATAGCAACTCAGCAAAATACATAGAAACAAATGTTAGCAGAGCACGCTTTTTTCCACGATTTTATAGGAGTTCCACAGAGCTGGGATTGCACACACAAACCAGAGCAGAGTTACACACATAAACCAGAGAGTTCCTGTCCTGGTGAACAAAACCTCTGTGGTTCTGACATTACTGGACAGGAGATTTCAGTGCCTTCCCACTAAAGAATCATTCTGCAACAGTGGCTCTGTGTGCAGCGCTAATTATGGTGATTACAGAACTCAATGCCTTGGGAATGTGGGTAAAAGCTCCATGGAAATGGGTAGTTTGACTCCTAAAAGAATACCAGTCCTTTAAAAATTGCTCCAATAAAAGGAAAATGTGGACGAAAAAAATAGGCTTCCTTCCAAAAGATGGAATCAAAGCCCTGATACCTTTTATCATTGTTTCATCACAGCTAATAAAACTTCCGTAATTACCCGGGGACACTGAAGCCATTTATCTGTGCTGAGTGACACAGCGTTGTGTGTCTGGAGCCACAAAGGTAAATACAATACACGCCTGTGACAGCATCTCGGGAAACAAAAATAAACACAGATCCAATTACAGATGAATACTGCCATAATCCTGAAATTGTAATTTCCCCTTCCAAGCCGTGCCCTTTCCCAACCACCAAAACCACCATTGACCCTTCTACTTTAGCTCCTACCCAAACTCCTGCAGAAAGCACCCTCCAAAAAACCTTTTTTTTTGTGTGTGTTCAACCACTAAAGTAGCCTCAAAATTCTGCTTTAATCAGTGATCACCTTCCAGTCCAGGCTCACAAGAACAGAGAGCATTCCTCTGTAACAGCCTCCCTCCTGAAAAATGAGGGATTGTGTAGACACTGGAGGCTGAAATCCTCCCAATTTGCCCCAAGGGATGCCAAGTGCAGCTCAGACAAGTACAAAGGGAACCTGTTCTTGCTGCTTTTCAACTGTGGCCCTGCTTAAATTGCCCCGGGGGTTTCACGTTTCATTCTCCTAAGGTTACTGTCTCAGGCTTTTCTGTAGAAAACATTAAGGATGTAGGCCTTGCTTTAAACCAATTTCCCTGGGAATAAGACTGGGCTCATAATCTTACAGTAACAACTCACATGTTTGGTATTGTCCCTTTTCCATGCATGAATCACACAGCCAGGTCTTTAGAAAGAGCTCCTAATTTAATTTATTGAGATATATATACACACATAAACACACACACAGCCATGGAATGGAAAGAAGGTAAAATCAAATAAAACCCAGCACTTCATACTGCACAAAGACTTATAATCTTAAAATTTCATGTTATTCTTAGACTTTTCATTAAAATTCTTGCCACAATCTTCGAAGGCACGAGCCAGTAACAGATCTTGTGCAGGAGGATCATTTGATCCACTGTTGAAATGCTGCCACTTCAGAATGGAACAGAGCATCTGGTTTACACATTAGAATAGTTGGGGACATGAAATGAAGGTTCTTATAACCACCTGAAGCAGTAAAGGAAAATGTAGGTAAAAGGAATTTTAATTAGCTGAATCCCTACAGCAAGAGCCCTGGGAACACTGATGGATAAAGCTCTACTGCTGTTCTGACTCTTCTGACAAGGCCCAAAATCATTTCATCTTGCCTCTAAAAGATGTTCTCACCTAGCTGAGCTGAAGACCAAGTCTCCTGAGGCTGTAGGACTGAGCCAGGCTTACAGAGGGACAAGTGACAGCAGTGCTGTGCTGGCTGAGCTGGAACCCATGTGTGGCTCAGGGACACCACGATCTTTCTTACTCTGATTCTTTTAAAAGAAAAACGAGGCATTTGTGAGACAGAAAACTGATTTTCAAGGGTGAGCAGGGTGCAGATTTGTTTCCCTCCCCTCCCCTCCCTGCTGTGCTTTGACAGACCCAAGCTCTCTCCCCATCGATCCCATAAGAGATCCCATAACTCCAATTGGAATAGGCTGCTGTTCCCAGCATGGGAGAAGATGAAGAAAAAATGACACCCCAGCCTGCTCTGTCACCAGACAGAGATGATAAATCCTGCCTGGACTGATCTGAGACATTTCATACAGTCTCCAGCAAATTCAGCAGGATCCCTGGGCCCTCACTGGCACTTGCACCATGTCCCAGCCAAATAAATTGAATATTGCCAGCACGGCCTCTCACCCAGCAGATGTGCAGCTCTCACTGCTGCTGCAGATACAATATAATCCATGTGCAGGGGATGACTACAATTTAATTTACACCAGTTGTAGCACAGAAATCTAAGCCACCACACAGAGCTGAAATCATGGGATGGTGCCATCTGTATGTAATTGTCAGGGTTACGTTTTCCATTACATTTTCTGCTGGAGGAAGGGGAGGATATACAACTGGGTAGCAATCATAACAGTCAGGGCTTGCAAAATATCACTCAGAAATCACACTTTGGTTTGCTAAAGGGGTGATTTGCATTTCATTCTGACACGTCAGAGTGGTCTATTTCTAAACAATGTCAGAGTAAATGAGACGAAATTCAATTTTTATTCCAAATATTGTAAAGCAATAGGCCAAACAGATGGACAGGTATGGCATTACTTCATCTGTGGCATGCTAAGCTTGGCCAGGGGCCTGCAGAGCACAAATGTTTCAGCAGTCCTCAGGGGTTAACAGGCAGCACGTTCAGCAAGGCCCAGAAATTAAAAGATTTAGCAATTGTTGCTTTTTTGCTTTAACCCTGCAAGAGGCTGCTAGGCTGGGAAAGCAGCTAGCTAGACTAAGCAGCTTGGCATTTTTAAAGGAAATCTTCACAAAATAGAATTGCAACAACTGAAAAACAACCCAAAATACATTAAGCCTGAAATTCTTTCTACTCCTTCACGTGTTTTCGTGGAAAGTGAATACTTGAAAAGACACTGAACACTCCTTATAGATAAATTATTTTTGGGGGTTGCGCAGGTGGAGGGGGGTGGATCTACTCTTTCCCTTGGTAAAAAGTTGAGAATTTTTTCCATTATCCTGTTAAAGAGCTAGCAGGGCGACTCAGGAGTTGTTAATTGCTCAAGACAAAGGAACAGGATAGGGACAGGCTTGCTTGATTGCTGGTGGAGGGCGGGGGTTTGAGGAGTCAGGGTGGTTGGGGGTTTGGTTGCTTGGTCCTGCTTGGGGGTCACTCACTGGCTGGAACGCAGAGGAGAGAGGCTCCTTTTTTCTTTGCGGTTTCGGATCTGCCTGCACCCCTGCACTGCTACCACCTCCTGCTCCTGAGAACAGAGCTGAGCACCGGGACCCCAGTGTGGTGAGCAAAGTTTTCCTTCACCCTTCTCCCAGCCGGGACACAGCCCTGCCTCCTTGCCTCTCTGCTCCTGCTGTGCTGCCGTGGCTGTGAGGGGCCTGCCCTGCTCCCCACCGGGACCACGTGGAGGAGAAGAGTGTCTGACTGGAAAAAGGGACTGAGTTTTGTTCTGTCTTATTGCTGTTTCTTTTTTTTTCGTAGCTGATGTTCTTGTAGATACATCAGTAAAGAACTGTTATTCCTAAACCCATACTTTTCTGCCTGAGAGCCCCTTAATTTCCAAATTATAGTAAACTGGGAGGGAGGGGATTTTCACTCTCCACTTTAGGAGAAGCTCCTGCCGTTTTCTGGCAACACCTGTCCCCTAAACCAGGACAATTATTATTATATAAAGGCTCTGCCAAGACTTTAATCTGTTTGCATGCCCTAAAGAATGCTCTAGAGGTTACAACTGGAAACTGAGGATGCAGTTCCACGAGTATTTTCTGTAGCATCAAAGCCACCCAAAAAAGATCCTGATGGACTCCACACCATCTTCCCCTTCCCCTGCAGCTCACCTCTGAAGCAGCAGGTTCCCTGAACCTCTGCTAAAACCCAGCCTTGAGCAGAATGTTTTCCTTCCAGAATGGCATCAGCTCCTGAAAGGGAGTTCTACACAGGGATCTGCAGAAAAAAATAATTTTAAAGTACATTTCTGCTGTGTATATTTATCTAACAGTTGTGAGTTGTGCTGGTGAAGCCAATAATTTTCCAGGCCCCTCTAAAGTTTGCCCAGGTTTTGTGAGGACAATTTTTTTTCCTGTGAGCACTTTGCTGTAAAACCTTGGGTTTGCATCTGCTCTTTGCATTTGCAGCCAGAAAAGGGGGAAAAGGAAAAGCTACCCAAGTGCTACAAACTGCCTGTGCTGTTTGACGGAAAGGCTCTGGGATAGTCCAAAACAGGGATTAATTTCTTCGAAACTCTGACCTCTGACAATCCCCTCAGGTCTGGAAATACCAACACCCCAGGAGAGAAAAGTTCTGCAAAGCATTCACAGCCCAAAATCACAACATACCTGTCCTGCACGTCACTCTCTGATGTCTGTCAAGATAAGCACTGTGGCCAATGTGCTCTTGGAGTTAGGAAAGTCTACAATAAACACTTCTACAAACGTTTGCCCATCCATCACACTTCAGAACAAAATCCCTGGCAAAACTGTTGGCAACAAGACCTTGATGGATAAGGGCAGGATGCCCTTCCAGTGAAATCCAAGAATTTCAGCTTAATTCTTTTAACTGTTGAAGTGGCTTTTTAAAGCAAGTGATGCTCATGAGACACTACAGAAAAATAACTGTTGTTATGTTTAGGTTAAAAAATTATTTAAACACCCTCCTAGATTCATATATACAGGTAGAAAACCCTGAACAACTCAGGCTCCAGCATGTAAGGGTTAAGCTCCTGTCCCCTGAATGTTTGGTTGTTAAATGCTTCCAGAGAGCCTGGAACTACAACTGGGCACTGCACACTCCAAGCTAACTGGCAGACAAGTGTTGCTTTAGGCTTAGAAATGCTGTCTTTTCACTCCTGGGACCTGGGTTTATTCCAGCTTAATCCAGCTACAAATTGTTGTCTCGCAGCTTCTTTTAAATGCCTCCCTCCTCTTCGTAGCCTATAATTACCAGCAATTACCATTCTTGTTTACCAGGGGCCCTTTCTGAGTGGTGTCAGTGTGTTTGTGGAAGAGATGGAGCCTTTATGAAAAGCTGCATGAGCTGACCCAATGCTCTTGGGAAGGATAAGACAAAATTGGCATGGAAAACTGAGAGATCTGAATCATCCGAAGGGGAGTTGAGTATTAAAGCACCAAAATAAAATATCTGAGTTTGCTTCATGTCTTTGGAAAGACCTACCACAGAGTTGTTTCCCCCACCTGATGTAAATAATTGCTTCTGCACTGCTCAGCCATTCAGAGGCTGTTGTGTTGGAGCAGTTGCAGGATGATAAAGTGCTTCGGAGATAAGTTTATATAAAGAGAAATTAGACCTATCCTGCCAGAATTGTGACTCAGCCTAATGTGTGAGTTTATAGGCTGCCCTGGTCTTGAAAATCATCCTTCAAGTCTTGGCAGCAAGCACCAGGTGAACATTGTGTTCTTCACATGGAGCATCAAGTTTCTGGGGCTTTGGCTGTCTGGAACACGTGCTTAGAGAGGTGCTGCTGCACGGGCAATTAAACCTGCTCTGCCTGCAGCAGCAAAGCCCTCTGCTGAGTGTCTGGGCTGCTTGGTGCCTCCAGCAGCTGCAAAGATCCTTCAGAAATAACCCCAGACTCAGGAGATGCTGCATTTCCCAAGAGCATGATGTAAGAGGAGCTGGGAGTGCTGCCAGAGGAGAGGCAGGATGGAATGAGGGTGTCTCTGACACACACAGGGCTGAGCTGGCTGCATGAGCCACAGCTCCAGGGACAGTGGGGACAATGATGAGGGGCTGGCTGGCACCAGGAGCCTGCTGGGGACACCTGGCCAGCAAAGCATGAGTGCAGGAGGGGAGCAGAGCAGATGCTGCAGAGCCAGAGCAGCCCTGTCAATGCTTGGGACACTCTCACAATCCTTTTCCCTCTGTGGAAGTGCTGCCTCACAGATTTTCTGTCATCTAAGACAGTAAAATGTGCCCTCTGCTCATGGCTCAGCATCTCCTGCAGGCCAACAGGGTGACTTCTGTGTCAAGAGGGAAAACAGACAGTGGCAGAAGAGAATCCTCAAATTAATGAGTAGAAGAAGGTGAAGCAACTTTTCTGCTTCGTGAATTTATATCTGTCCTATATTTAAACTCCTCTCTGTCTTTCAAGTAACAAACCAGAGGCTGATAAAACCATTTTAGGAGTGTGGCAATGAATTATTTTCTGTGAGTCTCTATGCTGAGGATTTTCCTTCCTATAAAATCTCAATACCTGAGACCCCAAAACTCTGGTAACTGAAAAAGGAGGGAATAAATCCAGCCACATGTGAGTGGATACTGTGCCTGAGTACATGAAATTAAATTAGTGCCCCAACAGCCCCCACTGTCCCTAATGCCAGAACTGGGATGCTCAGACCCATCTGCAGCCATTGGCACTTCCCTGGCATCAGTCTGTTGCTTTTTTAAAAATTCCCTTTTATTTGAAGGCCTAGGAACCCCTCTTGAGTGCTCTTCTGCCCCTACTGCTTCTGGTAAAGAAAATAATAAATTAGACTCTGTGAACTACAGAAATACTTTAATTACCAACCCAAGGAGAAGCTTTTCATTTCTCCTACATATCCATTCATGCTTTTGTTCCTATTTTCCTTCCTTTTCTCCTCACCTATGAGCTACAGGTAACCCTGCCAGTACCAGTTCTTTAACCTCATCTGAGCAGGCTTCCCTGAGCTGCAGAAACGCAGAAATGCAGCAGCTGCTGCCACTGGAAGATCACAAGTGCTGAACCCCTTCTGACAGTGATTAATGCCCACACTGAGAACAACTGGGCTCTTCTACAATCTTAGTGCATATTACCAATAATAATACTAATTTTTAATTTACAGTAGTCAGGAAAAGCCCCTCAAATCCCTTTAATGTGCATGACAAGACAAAAGCATCCACAATAAAAGAGAGGAAAGCAGCAATTTGGATCAGTAGAATTTCAGAGCCTGCTCCAACACCCTTTGCTCACATGACATGAGACTCATTTGCAAGAACACTTGACATGGTTAAGCAGTCAGGTTGTGAAACTCTTTAAAAAGTTTGACTGTTTGCAGAATCAAAAAAAATTTTTGGGGTTCTGCCACAAATTTTGAATTAATCTATGCATTGTGCCCACACCAAAGGCACACCATGGATTTACTTATAATTCCTTTGTCCCTTATTGTTTCTTATTGTCTTGAGGTACAATCAGAGGACAGTTTGAGATGAACTGTTCATCTTCAGCTTGGTTTGGGGTTTGAACCATGTGAATGTTTTCAGACATGGTGGCATAAAGAAAGCTCTGAAGAAAATATTTCATTCAAGTCATGGAGGGAGATAACGTAAGGAGTTTAAAAATGTTGCACTGCAATTTAAAGATTAGAAAAATGTAGCTGTGAGGCATTCACTGAAATAACAACAGGAACGCTAATAATAACAAAAAATAATAATAACAAGGACACAAATGGGAATGCCAGCGTGCATGTAGGAAAACATTACCAAGCCACAGAGTAGCAACCCAAAAATTTGAAACAGAAGAAGAAAAAAAAGCTCTAGATCTGTAGCAATATTTGGCAAGCAGAACTTGGCACTTTGGACTCAACATGCTTTTCTAGTTAAGAGTGCAAGCTCCACTATTTGTACCAGAGGGAATGACTTTGGGATGCAGCTGGAGGGACACTGGGACTCTCCTGAACAGCCATAGGGGTTTGCAGGCCTGCCTTGAGAAAAAAAGCATTTTCCTGTGGCTTAAATCAGCTCATCCCCTCTCTCCTGCCACTGTCCCTTCTCTGAATCTTCCCTACTCTTTTTTTTCTCTAAAGGGAGGAGGTTGGGGAAGAGTTTGAGACAACAATTTAGCCCAGTTGTTGTCACTTGGCCACTCAGTGCCTTCCAGACATTCCAGTTCCAAAAGCACAGGTCACTGCTGCCTCACCAAGAGTTATTGAAAAGTTATTGAAGCACAGCACCCTCCTCACCCAGAGCTCACTGACTCCCATCCATCTCTGTGGTCACCAATCAGAAAACCATGAGAACATCCCATGTTCCAATTATCAAGTGCCTCAGAACTGTGGCTTTGTCTTTTGAGCTAGAGTACATTACAGGTTGTACAGAGCTTTTTCAGCTGTAGGTGGAAGATGCAATTGAAGGTGAAGTGATTCTATTTTTCAAGTTTGGCGTGTAGGTGAATCCAGTTACAAAGCAGAAAATTCAGCTGTGATTCAGTCATTACAAAATGCACAGGAGGGGACTCATCATCCACCAGCCTTGTGAAAGCATGAAACACCCCAAGAAGCAAACTGGGCAACTGCTCCAATCGTAAAAAGGGGAAAAAACCTAATGGGAGTTTAATAAAATAACATAATCTCAGCAGCAGAACGACGGAGGTGTTTCATAGGCGAATGTAATGCTGAAACCACCCTTCCCCAGCCTCAAGAAAAACCGTGCGCTGCAGCAGCGCTGAGAACTCGCTGCAGTGGATTTTCCAGAGTGCAGAGAGCCAAGAATAATATAACATCACCAGGCAGACTTCAAAGCCTTGCTCCTCCACTCACTCGCTGCTCCTGTGCATCCCTCCGGTGCCAAAGCACACAGGGATCGCGGGGCTCTGCTCAGCAGCTGCTCGGGATGTTTGACACATTTCCCAAACTCTTACAGCACTTGTAAAAGAACTTTCCAATAGAGGCAGTGCTTTGACCGTAGCATTTACAAGAACCAAAGATAAAAAACAAGAGGGAGTTTTGTTTATTGATTGACTGACACCATTTGCAGATATTTCCTGGAAAAAGGCATCGCTGTAATTGTGCAGAATATTTTCCTGTGGGACTGCAGATGCTCACAGAAGTACAAGGGAAGACTTATTGCTCTAGTAGGGAGTAAAGTAATTTTGGGAACCATCTACAGATAATGACAACAAAGACTCACTAAGTCAGTGCATTCATTACTTTATGAGCTTCAGGTTGGCAAAGCTGAAAGCATCCTAATTTAAGATCAGCTCTGTTTTCAGAGACAATAAATTCATGCTCCATCTACAAAGGCTGTAAGAAGTGAGAACACTTGGTATCACACTGTGTGAGCAGCATATTGGCAGAATAAAGATTTCCAATCAAAAACTGAAGACCCAAACATACAGAGGCGTAGCTGAAATCCTCAACTCCTGTGCTAGACCTGTAAGTACCAAATTTTCCCGAGTTTTGATGGTGTGGGTGTGGAGGGCTGAAAAAGGGTGGCAGTGGGGTCACAGGGCTCTGGATTTCAGAGTGAGGTCACTGCAAACCCACAAATAACACAGGCTTTGATTTGCAGATTTTTAACAAAGCCCAAAACTTAAACCAGATATAAGTTAAGATCAGGAATTTTCATCTGAGTTATTATTACTATTTTTAGTTTATCAAGTTTTAGAAATGTGTCTGAAACTGTGTGGGAAACAAAAGGGATAGAATCCCTAACCTAAAAAAGTTCCATGAGCACAACCAGGGCCAGCTGAGGTTTTGCAGCCTCCTGTGGCTGCCTAATGAATCAGGGCTGAATTCACAATCAGGAGCAGATATCACAGCCAGGTCACTGCCACAGAGCTTGGATGGACATGAAACAATCACCCTGATCATCCTCATCACCCAACCCCAAATATCCCTCCCATTGCACTGCCTGCTCGGATTATTGGATGGGAAGCAGCTTGCATTAGACTGGAACTGATTTTTCTTTTTCCAGTTTAATAAAAGGTAGCATCAAAAATTCATTTTCACCCACAAATGCCACACATAGCCAGCAGCATGAGCTGGCAGGGATGCTGGAGATTAGCTGTGCTCCCAGGAGGCAGCACTTCCCAATATTCCATTTAGGCCACTGAGGTCACATCAGTCCTTATGTTCCCTGACAACAAAACTGGGGTGAGGGAAACTGATCCTGGATCTTGTTTTGGTTCATTTGGGTTGTTTTGCCCATTTTCATAGAGGTTTATAGCTTGGCAGTAACCTTGGGAGCTCTGGGTTGCATGTAACAGATTAAAGGCAGAAAGCACATTTGCTGAACAGAAGTTCACCAAGGATAACATCTTTTAATATTAAAGCCACCGATAAAAAGTGAAATGCAATAAATAATAGAAGCCATATGAGCTGAGGTTGAAAACCAGGGTCCTTGAAGGTGTCCTGATGTTCAACACTTGTGAGTTTTCCCACCAGCTCTGCCACTGGTGTTTTCTATTCATCAGTTTCCCTCAGCTGTAAAACACAAAGTGGTTCCCATGCTACGAAACTGTTCTGTATTTAATGGGTTACAGGGTTTAAAATACTTTAAACTTGCAAGCCATGTACATGCAGCACTGAGGCACTTTCAGTTTTAAAGAGACAATAACTGACATTCATTTAATGTGTGACAATTTCCAGTGGCATTTTAGAGAAACCAAGGCACCGAAGGCATCAAGCCTTGAGGGACAGCTAAAAGCTTGTAGCATGAACCAATGTGATTAGAAATAAACATCTGGCCTCTTCTTGGGGGTTTTCTGAGAATAAATAGTTTTATCAAGGACAAAATTCACATGGCTAAAATTTACATGCGTTCTTCAGCCTGCTCACTCAAGTGATGGGCCAGGTGCTGTTTGCAGTTCCTGCTCCTGAAACTACTTTGGAGAAGCTGCTCAAGTACTAAAACATTTCCCACTCACATCAAGAGGGCAAGAGAAGAGGAGCAGCTCCAGACAAGAGGCTTTTGAAGTTTAGAAGGTGCCTTCAGAAACACCAGGAGCTGTGATCATCCTTTGCTACGAGTGGGACCACGGAGTGCAGCACCAGGATGTGCTCACTGCTGGCCCTGTTCTTTCCATGTGAACTCTGAAATCTCAAAACCCTGCTCTCAGGCTAACAAAAAACTCCAAGAGATCCCAGAGCCCTTCTGACACTTGGCCTTTAAAGCTTTCCTTTCTCTCTAGGTGCTTTGGAGTTGATAATTTATAGCTTTCCCTGCTCTAAACATCTCATGGGTGTCCAGCTTCTCTGTTTTTTTTTCAATTAACCTGTTCTGAAGTGTGGTTTTGATGGTATTCCTTCAGCAAGTATGCATTAGTGCCTTATGTGTAGATAAATAATGATTTTACTTCAAACAGAAAATTCAAACCCTCTCTACTTGAGATACAACTTGCCCCCAAAATTAATTTTCTACACATGTCCAGCTGGAATTTCACTTTCTTCACACAGTGTGCTTAAGCATAATAGACACTAAAACAATTATTTATACCACAGACTGGAATTGCTTGGGTAGAACAATGAGAATCTTTTAAAAAACATGTTTTTAAAGATAAAGCCAACTAGCGTTTCAGCTCCAAATTTAGGTTTTGCAATAAAAGACATTCTACAAAACATTATACCTTTGGAAATGCTTTAAAGAAATAAATTGAATTTAGAAAGTTCATGGTTATTTTTGTGAAGGGAAATGTGGTGAGGAGTTTGGATTCAAGATCGCACGACATCGTAAGTCTTGGAATACTTGGAATTCTTGAAAGACTGTGGAATTTCCAGAGGACTAAAAGCAAGCTGGTGGTGTGCCAGTTTTCTAAAAAGGGTAGGTTGGACATTCTGGCAAAGGCAGCCTGGTCAGCCTCGCTTCCCAGACAAGAAAATGTAGGGATAGCAGCACATGTTTCAACCCCTGCAGCCCAAAGAAGATCTATAAATAATCCAAATCAATGGAGGTTCACAGAAAACTGTTTTGGCTGAACGGCAGCAAAAGCTGTTTATTGAGAAATGAGAAAGACAAAATCAACATGGTAGAAATTAAGGGGATTTCAAAATGGTTAAATTTCATTTGTCTGCATTTAAATGGGGAGTCAGAAATGTACCTGCCTACTGAAGGCCAAAGTAATTGCGAGAAGGCAATAACACATTCTGTTGTTAACTGGAAGAAACAAACAATAAATATTGACCAAAGATGAGTGCAGGGAACATGGTGGGAGGAGAAGGTAGGAAGAGATTGGCCACTGAATGTGATCTGCATGTGGAAGCTGAGCAAGAGCAGCAGCCCCAGTGCAGCCAAATCTCAGTGCCAGACACAACCTCCAGCCTCTTCCCTCTGCTCCACAGCCACTCCAGATCTTCTGCAGGGATCCCTCTGCATGACCCAGTAATCAAGAACTCCCAAAGGTGGAATATCCCAGGTGGGAAGTGTGGTTACAGGTACAGGTACCAGCCCAAAATTTGGTATCGACAAAATCTGCCTTGATCTCGATTCGGTTTGATTCGGGATTAAAAACTAAATTTGTTCAGGGTAAAGAAGTCTGGGAGCAACGTTGGTTTAACTTCTTGAGGAGAGGATTCTCTGCTAACTTTTTTGGTAACTAAAAAATTAGAAGAAATCCAAGAAGAGGAACATTTCAGTCTAGAGACAAGAATGCTTTCAAGTCCAGTGGGCACAAATACAGAGTAGAAGTTAAGGAGCAAATTTAGCCACTCTGGTTACCAACTCTTGGAATAAGTGAAGACAGACTGTGATGAATCAGTGGAAACTGTAAGATCAGGATTCTTCCTGTTCAGTGGGGATTAAACCTCGTGATCCATAACTGATGTACGTGACCACAGGAGTCCACTATTGACTGCAATCTTCATGATCTGTAAGTCTCCAAATAATATCACCTTCCCAAATCCAACCAATGGCAGAAATTCACAATCAGAGGAGCAGGGGAAACAGGGCAGAGGCATCAAGGCTGGCATGGTTATTCTGCATTTATTAATGTGGAACCTGGCCTGTGCCTCCCTGTGTCTACATGGAACTGCTCTGTGCCATCAAAGCCAACCCAGTCAGAGCAGCTTTTACTGTCAACATTTGAGCAAAATAAAATTTGATATTACCTTCAAGAAAAAAACAACATGACATGATTTAAATATTCATATTTTAGTAATACGGAATGTTTTTATTGCTAACACATGCAAAGAAAATATTGCAATGTTTATGCGAATATCACATGCTTTAATAAACAGTGATAGAAGTTCATATTTGTGCTCATTCTTGTTTCTAGAACAAACCTTCTGTGACCTTTCTGGGATGCAGAGCATTTTAGACCAGTGTTTATAAAGTTCACAGTTACCTAACAGCTTTGAGCTGGTTTGAAGGCACATGGTGCAGAACGGGAACTTTATAAATTTTTACGAAAGATCAAAAGAAAAGAGGAAAAAAGCCAGCACCAGACAGGCACACACACAATAGCAAATAACAAGGCTGAAGCTGGTGTGAGCAACACCAACCCAAGGGCTTGGATGTTGAACTCTTGCTCTGAGTGCCCAGAGAGGATGGAGTGAGGACCCGAACTTGGAATTTCCTGGCTGTCGTCAGCTCTGTTACAACCATAACTTGTTTCAACATGTTTTCAGCTTTTAAATTTTTTCCCTCCTCCTTAATATAGTCTAAACTAGACATAAAATGGAAAAAATGTACTATTTCCACTGAGCACTGATGCCTTTGACATCTGCTTCCAAGTGTTATTCATCACCACGCAGCGCAACAATCTGAGCGCGAGTACAAGGCACCTTTTGGAAAAAGTGACTCCCTGGGATTGCTTCTCATAACAAAGCCTCCCTTTCCCCAAGGAACTGCAGCTCTGCCCACAAAAGAAAAGCACCACAGCCCACCTGCAGTCCTACAAGCAGCAGCATTGATTTTAGGGTCAACCCTCCCACCTCACATGTTCCTTACTCCCTTTTTGCAAGCATAGTTTCCAGTATTTTTTTTAATCTACTCCCATCTCACAGTGGCATAATTTTATGCTCGGGACAACTTTTACATAAAGGAAAACACCAAAGAGAATTTCTGAAAGGATGAAGGTCCTGATGAGTATCTCTGTCATGAGCCAGGTGGCTTTGGGAAATTCATTTTGTGCTGCAAAAATAAACTACAGAAGATATTTACAATTGTGAGTTTGGGTTCCATCCCTACAGAATAGGGTTACACCAATCCCTACTGCATCAAACTATTCACATGGAAAGTCCTGATGAAAACACAGTAATAAAAAATCTGGGGCTAATCTCACCAGCAGTTGCCATCTAAATCACTGTGCTGAGTTACAAAGAATTCAGATAAGTGCCATGCTATAGCAAAATGAAGGGAAAAAAATGTCAGTTTTACTGGGAACAGAGGAACAATGGCTGAGCAAAATAACAATTACTATTAATTTTTTTCTGTATCAAAAATTCAATGCAGAGTATAATAATATGGGTATTAATGGGTCCCTTTCCAGGTCTTTTCTGTTTTGCTAGAGAAATTTGAAATAACCAGCAGCTGGGATTGGCT
Source organism: Sialia sialis (assembly GCA_009812075.1). NCBI lineage: Eukaryota > Metazoa > Chordata > Aves > Passeriformes > Turdidae > Sialia > Sialia sialis. Next base: position 1,557,281 of record VRYO01000570.1, read on the forward strand.
CTGTTGATATTGGTCCCTCATGGCTCCATCAAGAAGGAACTGTTTATAGCTAATACTATGCTCCCTTTGAAATCTCCTCTATTTTCATACAAACTGAATTGTCCTTTGTTGAGTGCAGGCAATTAAGGATGATTCACATGAAAAAAGAAAGATATGACTCTGCACAATTATTTTTTTCTCTTGAAGACAATACTTGATTGCATGCTAATTTTAAAGGGGTAAATGGCAGGAAAATTAAGGTTACAGTGATGTTTGTCATTGATTTTTACTCTCTGTACTGAGTTGTAATTACATGAAGTTTCTGGCTTCATATTTTGATAGCAAAAGCAGGGAAGTGCAGGGAGAGATGAGGCTCTCCTTTGTTACAGGCAGCACACTGAAACCAAGGATGTTCAAGGGGGATTTTTATTTCTCTTTCAAATACAAAGCATCACAAACAAGTGATGGCAATTACCCCATGTCATTTCATAGCTCCTCACTTGCTGATGTGCACAGCAGTGAAATGACTTTGGACAATTTCTGGACCAGTTATAAGTGGAGCCCCAAGGCTGTGAACAGCTCTCTGCTCTGGTTTCACACCAGTCCTGTGAGGGACACTCACACAAACTGTGCTGCCAAGCCAAGCGCTGCACAAATCCAGCAAGTCATGCTCAATGTCACTCTTTTGAAAGAATCTGGGCTCTGACCTGGGGTGCAAATTAACTTCAGCATGCTCTCTACAAAGTGTTGACATGGAGACATTACTTAATTCTTGTACAGCAAGGGTGACTTGTATGGATCATTTAGGACTGTCAAAACAAACTCTGCTGTGACTAAGGGCTTGCTCCATGTGAGCTGTGCTTGCAGGATCAAGTTCTTGGGGAAGAAACCAGGAGCCTGTTGCTCATATGTCTGGGGAACAGGTCCATTTCAAATCCTCTAATGCAAAAATAGCGGGTTTTTTTTTCAAGAAGAAAATATGAATATTTTAAAAAGGAATGAAAGCGAGGGTGTTGTAACAAAGTGGTTTTAGCTGCACTCTGAGGTGAAGAGACTGGTCAAACAGAACAACAGGGCCCATTGCAGGGATTGATTCTCTGTAATAATTTTGAAATGAAGCAGTTTATCTGCATTTGCTCTCCACTCAGGAATAACAACTCCCTGTGCTGACAAATTCAAGTGTATTCCATTAGTCCTGGTGCTGCAGTGACAGAGTGGCTGAATCCAGAGCAAGCTGCAGGGCAGGGGCAGGTGCTTAAGGACAAGTTCTGGAGTCAACACTGAAAACTTTGATATTTCAAGGGGCAGAAACAGGAGGATTTCAGGTTTTGCAGTGAGCAGCAGCAAACACAACTCTCCTGTTCTCAGTTTCCAGGCAAACACCTATGAGTAATGCTCATTCTGTAGCACTGATAAAAGATTTTTCTACAAGACCTTTCCAGATTTGAGTAGAAGAAAGAGGGTGCTTGCAAAGGTGGTTAAATATGGCAGCACATAGAACAGAGTAGGAATTGGCATATTTAGTGAATATCAACAAAAATTTTAGATCTGAATCCCCAGATAACTCACTTTGGTCCAGGGCACATTTCAAGGAGTAGGGGGAAAATTCAAATAAATAAGTAAATATAAAATTTGGACCAGACTAGCTAGTTGAGGAGATGTTTTGGTTTTTTTCCAGAAGACCCAGGTTGATGATGACCCTTTGACAGTGGAAGCACCTCATCTCCAAAAAGCTCTGCATTAAATCCTCCAGACAAGACAGTGCAGTGCTTGAAATGTCCCTTGGCACATGTGTGCATCACACCCTGGGCCAGCCTGCAAAGGCCAAAATTCCCCTCTGGCTGTAGACAGAGAGCAGAGAGATATTTGCCAGAAATAATTGTATTTTGCTTGTTAAGTCAAGTGTCCTCCTATTTTTGATACCTTTAAAATTTCCATTCATCCTGCACAGTTTAAATGATATGGTCAGTGAGTTCCTCATGGATATAGCACAGATCTAACAAAAGGCTTTGTTTCCTGTCCTAAGACAAAGTGAACATCTTTCTTATAGAGCACAGCTGGACAAAAATGGAAACTTTCTTCAGTTGCCTTTTAATGGAAATGTGACGTTTCATTTCTGCATAGACCCATTATATAATTCACAGAAAATGGAGCTCAGCCCCAGATGTGGGGCTGGAACAGCTCTACACAATTTGAACAGGATTTTGCAATCTACAACAATAAAGACTCTCCTTAAAGAATCCCTTCCAGTGAACAATTATCAGCATTTTAACAAGTTTCAAATGTCTAACTCTGGAATTCTCTTACCTGCTGGATTTTGTTTCTTTGCTTAGAGCAGTGTGTTCCCTGCCTTCCTCTTACAAACACAGCTCAGCCATCACTCTCAAACCTCACATCCCACAGTGCATCATGCAGCTCCTCAGAGCTCACTCAGACCCACATTTCTGACCTGTGCTCTTCTCAGGTCACTTGCTGGTCTGTAATTTTTTTTGTTGTCATGAATATCTTTCATATTTATGACAGTTCTCTGCCAGAGACAAATGCCAAATCAGCAGGAAACATGTTGCATGTCTATTAAATGGTTCTGCTGTTAATAAATCCCCAGTTTAATCTGCTCATTTCTTGCAATAGACTAAAGATCATTTAACTTGCACAAATCAGTGTCTTACTATCATCCTTTCTGTCTTTGCTTCATGCTTTGTTAGAGAACTGCAGGTTCTCCATCAGTCACTATTTTGAATTTGTTGAAAGTCCTTCCCCAGCCCAGCAGCCCAGGGGTCATCACTTCTCCAAACTGCATCCTGTTTTTATTTTGGAATATGGTGGCAAAAAGAGTCCTGTGGCCAAAACTGCCCCTTACACCTCACAGAGCAGCTCTGCAGAGAGCAGGGCCAAACCCAGGGTCTATTTTTCACACAGGCAATGATAAATCTGCTACTCATAGCTCCAAAATACCCTCAAGTACATCAGAAGAGACTCAGGGGTGTTTGTGAGCTACAACGTCAAGGACTAAGTTTGTGTGCTTTTGAAAAACCTGGAAATTAGGAACAGGAGCACCATTATCTTCTTTAGCCATCTAAACCCTTTCCAAAGTTTTCTGAACAGTTTCGCTCTGTCTTTAAATAGAAAAAGAAAAAAGAAAGAATTTCACTGTTCCTTTGCCCAGTACATAGTGTGAGTGTTACTGCATTTCTGTCCCCTTCCCCTGGAGTGGGCACATCTGGGATGCAAAAAAGGGGAAACCTTTCAGCTGTACCTACCCACTGCTGCTAGACACCAAAAAATCCTCTCTTGAGACAGAGGAAAAGTGGAGTTTTTGCTTGGGATGACATTAGAGGGATAAACAAAAGGCAAACCATCCCCAAGTGCAGCTGAACAGCTCTCTTAAATTCGTGGTGCAGCCTTTTAATCAGAAAACAGCTGGGATGGAAAATCTGATATTTCTTGGCAGTCTGAGTAACATTTTCTTCTCACTGGTGAAAAGTATGACCCTGAGGGTTTATAATTAAGCAATAATTAATCAGGCATACAAGCACCTCAGCAAATGACACAAAGCTTCAACATCTCTAGACATTCCTCCGTTTCTCTCTGCTTTATCCAAAATACACTGTGAAAATCAGAGTGCAGAGCTGGAGCTGGAGAGGCTGCTAGGTGAGCAGGGAATTCCACAGCACCAGGGAACAACAGCACTGCCACATGTGAGCATTTCTGCCCTGCAGCCCATCCACCAGGGGAAGGCTCACACACAGTGGCTCAGGAAGATTTTGCAGTTGAAGGAGGATTTGACAAGGACAGTGACGAAGAGAGGTGTCCCAGAAACCAAATTTGAGCCCAGATTCAAATGGGACACCTTTGTTCAAGCTTTAGTTGTGTCTGCAGTGAAGGAAGAGCTGCCTGCACAGTCTGGAGGTGAACTTTTCCAGAGATCAAAAGAGTTCTAGCTCTTGGAACAAGATTCCAAACAAAAAACCAACCAAACAAAAAACAACAAAAAAACCCCCAACCAAACAAAAAAACCAACTCTTCAACTTTTCACTCAGATTAACCATTGCTCTGGATGATAAAATATTCAAACCCTTCAAAATCCCTTCTCCATCCCCATCCCTCTTAGAGCTGTGACAGATGGAACTTTTTTGCAGCATTGTCTTTTCTACCTTTTTCTATAACATTTCCACGTTACCTTTTACAAGAGACACCCACAGACAGAGGAGGAGAGTGCAGGTGCAGTGAAACCCTCCATGATTTTGTCATGCAGGGATTTTCCATTACCTCTAATTCCCATTGTTCTGCAGTGAAAACAACCAGGTCCAGTTGGAATGTGCAGCCTGGGAGCTGGAGCAGTGGCTGAGGCTGGACTGTTTTCAAGCACAAAGTCAGATCTTTTCTAGCAATTGCTGTTTCTAACTCTTAAGTGGCTTCTGCCACCTCTCAGCAGTTTTGGTGATCCCCTCTGCTGATTTTTTTATGATTTTGGTGCTTTCTTTTAGGAGGTGAGGACACAGAGACTGAAACAAACATTTTTCATTCTTGAGTCCTGATGAGATTTGAAATCACAGAGAGGATGTGATACATAACAATCCAGATAATTATTTGGATTTCAGCCTTTGCAAGGAAATTCTGTATTCCATTTGCATCCCAAGAGGAGCAGCTGGGAAACAGAAGTGACAAAGATTGTCCTTGCTCGGATTACCAAATTTTCTGGCTCTGACACAGCATGGGCCCAGGCTCTTAAATTAGTTGAAAATTAAGAGCTCTCCATTTTTCTGGCAGATTATCAGTGAAATATTGACAATCACAGAACTTCTTCTTCAGGCTTTTTGTCTGTAATTACCAATTCTTCAGAATCAGTGCTGATGCTGGTGTGGTCTCACTCCTTCATTCACAGCAATGAGCAAAGAGGGCAGGGTGGGCACCAAACTCCCTGTTGAGATCCAAGGAAATCTCTGACTCAAAAACCACTTCAGGGAACATCTTTTGGCTCGTGTTCACATGATAAATGCCACCTGACATCTCTGGAGGCAGAGACAGCTCCTGGAAATGCTGTGCCAATAGAGCAGGAACCACTCTGAGAACCAGCTGCTCTCTGGAGCCTCTTGGTGATCATCCCTCAAACCAGACAAAGCTAAAGCCAAGGAGTTTGAAAATTAAACTCTTCCCTCATCTACAGGTGTTCCAGGACAATTCAGCCAAAATAAAGGGGGTTAGGCAAGATATTCCACCCTCCCAACTCATATAAATACTTAAACCACACCATTTCCTCACTAGAGCTGCCTCAAGCAAGAAGAGGTGTGAGTAACACACAGAACTTTCTACAAACTACAACAGAGAGCTGGAATGGAATATGGAATATCCCATAGAATATTTACAGAAAATGTCCTTATTTTATGAAAGTCTGGTGGCACAAGAAGATCTTTGCTAGAACTCAGATTATCCTTATCAAAACAGCCAGGAAATTCCCAGTTCCATGCGGTCAGGAGCAGCTCCTGAATTGTTTCACACTGGTGAAGTGCTGGGCACTGCAGAGGCATTTTCTGCCTGTGCCCTGAGTGAGCTGGCAATAACCACACTCCAAACGAGGGGGTGACGAATTTGACTGGTGTCAAATCTTGTTTTTACACCAAGCATTTCATTCCAACACTCACAAATGACTGCAGTGCCACTGAAACAGAACCACTCTCGTGGCAGACAGAGGGAAATCAAACCTTGGCAAAGATAATGTTGTCAAAACTCCATTTCTGTGAAAACTGCTCTGGGAACTTTCAAGTGCATTTCAAGTACACACAAGTATTTTCAATTTATGTAGTTTCAACTACGTAAAGCAGAGACAAGGCCTCAAGATTCAAGTTTGGAATTTCCTTCTTCACTCCTCATCCTAACAAGCCACACTTTCCTTAGAATACAAGGAATAATATTTAATTTATACTTTATCTTCTCCAATTCAGTGTTGAGATCAGCTGTACATCAAGCTGAGGAGGAACTAATAGTATTTTCTAAATATTTGGTTAGCTGCAGGTAGGATTTATCCTAGAGAGAGGTGGAATAACCAAATTGTCTCTTGGTCACTGGTGGGAATACACAGCAGATGTGTACAATCAGGTTTTTGGACAAAGTTCTGACATAAGGCATGTGCAGAAATGAAAATATAACTTTGCCATCTGAAAATGAATCAAAGTATATAATGATGCTATAGGCTGGATCTGGAGGGGTATCTAGGAACAAAAAGCAAATTGGCTGAAAGATGCATCTTGAAAGGAAAAGAGGAGGGAGTGTCAGGATAACAGAATAAAGAGTTTTGAGTTTTTATTGTCATACTTGTGCATTGAGCTCGACATAAAGAGGATTAGGTCACTTAGGAATAGAACATTTATTGTGAGTTTATTGGAAAACAGCTTGAGATGCCCAAGAATTCTTCAATTCTTCTATTCCATCATCCCACCCACTGCACCCAGTGGAGTCAAATCTGGGCATCAGGGAGCACATCTGTGCTTAATAATTAGCCCATAATTCTCTTTTTAGTGAGAAAAGAACCTGCTGACAAAGCCTTTTGGACAATATGGAAAAGGGGAATTAACATTCATTGAGTAAAAATCTTCAGCTCTTTCCTAGTGCACATTCTGTTGGAAGGAGTAATGTTGAATTATTATCTGGACTTGGTCACAAAAGAACACAAACAAAAACCAAAGAGACTCCAGGAAACAAACTCCCCTTTTCCATGTGCTGGGATTGCACTGGGAACACTTTGCAGGGCTGGGACTTCTCACCCTCAGCTCTTGTCTTGGTGATCAGGGCAGAAAATGTTTCTTTGGGGGGGCATCTGCTGAAGATCTCAAACCTGAACAACATTCACAGCCATTTCAGTGTGCCCCTTGCAACTTCAGCCTTATCCAGTTTCCCCAAGCTGCCCAGAAATGCCATCAGAATTTGGCAGAGGCAGAGGAGAAGCACTCAAGTGCCACGGGGCTGCTCTGCCCTGCTCGGTGATGACAGAAATCCACAGCAGGGAAATTCTTCCTCCCTTCCATTGAGTCAAAACAGGTTTAAATTGGATTTACACCACAAGCAAATTTCCCCCTTTCTATGGTGGGATCACCCCTTAGAGGTTTTGTTGATTACTTTGAAGAAACGTTAGAAGCAGAAAACTCAATTCCCTAATGCAAAATGTCTTTTTTTTTTTTTTAACATAAAATCAAATATACTTAAATTTTTTGGTGGTCCCTGTGCAGGTTTCAGCAGATTTGAGAGTCCTGCAGCCTCTGCAAGGACAGAGCTGTGGGGAGGGATTTCAACACCAGCCCACACAGCAGCAGTGAAGGTGGCACTTATGGAATAAACAGAAATTTGTGACTAAAAATGAGAGGAAATTCTATCTCAGTTTCTTTTCTAATCAGTTCAAGATTATTACAGGCCAGGAATTAAATGCTGCTGGCTGAAAAGTGCATTTTCTGCAGCTAAAATCAAGGAGTTTTCAATACAAATCAATATATAGCTACTTATCAGTAGCAAATAACTTCTATGAAGCAAGATATACAAATGAGAATGTAGCAAGGTGACACAATAAAATCCCAGAACTACAGAAACACAGATGTCAGCCCCAGAAACACAGATTTGAGTTAAAATAGTGAAAAAGCAACCATAAGCCATGCAGCATTAAATAAGAGATGCAACTGGAATGGTTAAAAAGAGATGATGATGAAGAGCTAATATTGGTATTAGTGTAAAAGAACTGCAAAATTTTGAAATTTGATAATTTTGGATGGGCAATAATATTATTAATTATATAATATCTACCTGCTGGTTTGTTGTATGATGGGAACTCAGTTTTAAAAAAAACCACATTCACTGTAATAACCCCTGTGTATTTTACCAGATTTATATAAGGTTATTATTAAATATTATTATTAAACTAGACAGACTTCATTAAAATATAGCAGTTAAAATTCTACAAGTAAGAGAATCTATTTCTCCTGCTGAATTTCTCCTCTGTCCCTGCCAGGAGTTTGATGTTGTTTGTGACTAATCAAACAGATGTAACATACCCTATAAATATATATATTTACATGTAAATGCTAACCACTTTCTGTGTCTTACAGAAATAAAATGGTTTCATTCCTTACTAAGGAAAAATTTGATACGAGGAAAAATCCAGACAAAAAGGTCAGAAAAGGTAAAACAACTCTGTTAAAAGTTGAATAATAGCATGACCTCAGAAAAACATATGTGATAGACATCACTCTACAAATAATGATTTAAAATCTGGTAATTAGAACATTCCACTCTTTCCCTTCCTACCCCTTCAGCTGTGGGATTATCAGTCCTCTCATGCCCTCCACCACCAATTTCCCTCTTCACACTGCTATTTATTTCAGTAACTTAAGCAGAACAACAAAATGAGATGTGTCAGCAAAATTAACAGCAACATCTCCACTGGACAGAACAATTTGTAAAATTATTTGTGTGAATAGATACATATATATATATATACACACACACATATATTTATGGATATATTTAAAATTATTTATGTGTGAATATATACATATTTAGAAATGTGTATATACACATATTTATGGATATATTTAAAATTATTTATGTGTGAATATATACATATTTAGAAATGTGTATATACACATATTTATGGATATATTTAAAATATTTGTGTGTGAGTATATACATATTTAGAAATATATATATGTATTTTATATATATATTTTATGGATATATTTAAAATTATTTGCGTGTGAAGACACTGGTGTTCATGCTTCCACCTGTGTATGTCCTTAATTAAAACCAGGGATGTGCAACGAAAAAATTCCAAATTTTGTCTGAGTTGGTTTCCTCTCAGAGAGAAGCAGGAACCAGTGAGAGACATGAGCTGAACCTCAGTCCCAAGGCCTTGGGGGAAGTTTTGGATTTTCTGGAAGATCCCCTCAGAAATGTTTTCCCAGAGTTTGTTAAAACAAGTGAGAGCTGCCCACCCCTCGTGCCTGGTTCCATTGGTTCCTGACATTAAGAAGGGTTACAACTCAGACAGCAAATTTCTGTAGAGCAGCACAGAAATTAGTCAATAAATATATGGAAATAAAGCAAATTAATTGAATATTGTCTCAAGACAACAGCAATAGCAGTTGCAGAATCATTTGAAAACTTGATTAATAAAAGAAACGCTCCTCCACTCAAGTATCCAAAGACCCCAGCTTCCCAAATTCAGCCACAGGCTGAATTCTCACAGAAGCCCTCAACAAACTTGAGCTGTGAGGGAATGGGAACATTCTCCAAAAGCTGAATTTCTCCCAGCATGGTTTTGGGGAAAGGCAGAAATTTCTCAGCTCTATCTACAGTCACCAATAAGTGTCTGAGATGGACAGGAAAAGGTCCCCAGATGGATTTGGGAGCCTTGATCCCTCTGAGCACAGGGTTTGTGCCAAAGGGAGCCATCAGGAATTTCTCATGTGGAGTTTGCCTCTGTACAATCTGCCAGCTAAAACTTCCCAGGAACCAAGAACCTGAGGCAGCAAGGCCAGGCTGAGAGGGGACCAAGGACTGGACTTCTTGCTTAGTCCCTGAGAATACAAACCCAGCAGATATTTACTGTTATTCACAGTTATTCACTGCACACCCACCCCATGAAGGCAGCAGGTGTCCCTTGGCTGTTTTTCCAAACCTTCCTCCTGCTCTAAGGGACCAATCAAGCTCACACCAGTTTCCCTCCATGTGCTGCTGTTTCTGCTGATGGGATTTCCTGGTTTCCTGATCTCAGAGCAGCCACTCACAACACCCCTGGGAATCACACTTTGGCACAAACATCAATATTTTGGTTCCTAGCGATGGTTCCTCTTCCTTGGGTGATGTGTCCCCAGTCTGACAGCAGATATCTCATTTTTCAGTTTCCCTCTCCAGGACATCAGACATTTCCAGCAGCCTGCACTGCAGTAGCAGCATTTGTAGTGCCCTGACTAAGCAGAACAGAGGAGCTGAACCCACCACAGGCACCTCAGCAGCTCCTCAAGAGGTTCAACCACATCACAAGCACAGCTGGGTGTGTGACTGCTGGGAGAGGCAGCACTGGAATGGATCTGTACAGCCTGGCATCTCTGCTGCCCTCTGAGGAAGAACAGGATGATGAGGTGGGAGAGCAGAGCCACAGCCTCTGTTGGACTAATGGGTAAAAAATGCAGGCAAACTATTTTTAGATGAAAGCATGAAAACATTCTGCTTGAATTAAACTCACAACCAACTTGAAAAAGCAAGAACAGATGCAAAAATACTTTTAGTAGAAAAAATACAGTAGTTTCGCAATTATAAGCCGCACCTCCCGGTAGCCGGGTAGACCACGGGATTTGTCCTTATATAAGCCGCACCCGAATATAAGCCGCACTTTTTTTTTTTAAAGTGAGGATCCATGTGTAACAAAGTAACAAATTAGTAACAGAATTGCTGCCAGCTGGGTTTGGTGTCAGGTGCTCAAGTTGCAAACAGTTTTCATAGACCAGCGAAGCCTTTAAAGGCAGCCCCAGGTGCCCTCCCCGGCCGGCTCTCACTTCTGGGTTGGCATTTCACTGGGATTTGTCCATAGATAAGCCGCACCTGATGATTAGCCGCACTACTGGGGTAGGCTGGATTCTTCAAGGAAAAAGGTGCGGCTTATAATCGTGAAATTACTGTATGTTTAAAATTCTCTAAAAAGTATTTGGAAGATGCACTTCCTTACAGAACTTAGACCAAGTTGAAAAATGAACCAACAACCACCCCTCTCTAACCTTCAAACATCTTTAAGGCTGTCTGCACTCCCACAGAAGTTTTGGGAGTGCTTTGAGTGGGCACAGCAATGCCATGAAGTAGCATCCATGTAAATGAAAACAGCAACCAGACATTTGGCAAACAGGAGTAAATGAGTGAGGAGACTGTCACAGCAAGAATGGACATTTGTCAGCTACAATCCCTCCTTTCAATGTATTTTCCTAGGCTTTACTCAGGATCAAGGTGTTAAAATCTGGAGCTGGGAGTAGCAGAGAGGGGAGGGCTGGCAGGGAATCAGCCTGTGCTTTCTCACAAAGGTTTTAGCCCAAAACAATTGGCTGGGCCAGAGATCCTCCTCCTGCCACCTTGGCTCTGTTCTGGTGCCTGCAACTGAGTTTCACCCTGACTTAGGGATAAAAATTTAAATTGAAATGAAAAAATGATGGCTACATGACACTCTGAAGAGACAAAGGCTGATAAACTAAAATACTGAATAATTGCTAGAACTGTATGACTTATCTACAGCAACTTTGTTTAAATAATGCTATTTTTCAGCTCAAAAAATATAACAGTGGTGCTATTTCACCCTGTGCAAGATCCTTCACTTGTATATGCTTGTGGACTCGTTTTCAGGACAGAAAGCAGCAGCAGTGTGAACTTACCAGGCTCATCAGGTTATTCACAGTTACAGCAGCATCAACACCAGGTCATGCACCACCATCTCACTCCATGGCACAGCTTGATCCAGATCAGGTGTGGGCACGGGATCAGATGTTTCTGAAATGAGCCAGAACCCCCAGAGTGGAGTTTGTGCCAGTTTTCCGTGGCTCCCTGCCAGCAGCAGAGCATATCAGCCCAAGCATAAAAGCACAGCAGTACCACAGAGAAACCCTGAACCAGAATAAGATCAGTCAGGATGGATTTAACCTCCCCTGACATTCTGAACACATCTCAGTAATTTAAACTAGGAGAATATAGAATTCTTTTGCTGTATTTCTAAGCTATGGGACAAGTGCAGAGCAGAAGAGCCAACCTGATAAACATCTAGAAACATCTATAAACATCTATTTTGGTGTTTGGCACCAGCTGGAAACCAAATCCACAGCAGGGATGGAAATGCAGCTTAGCAGAGAAAGCCCTGACCAGAAAGCTATAATAAAGCAGAACTTCCCACCACAAAGCACTGCTCCTCACATCCACAAGATTCCTGGAAAGAGGATGATCTGTGAAGCCAGAGGGAATGACACTCTATAGAAAGAGGCCAGTTATTTTTGTTTTACACACTGCTGAGGGGATTCAGTTTGGTCTGAGCAAAGAAGTGTCAGCAGCAACGTTGGTTGGCTGGCAAATAAAGCTGATGCCAAAAGGTCCCACCTGGGACAGGCTGCTGCTCTCAGATCAGAGGCTCTTTACCTTCCCTTGCCCTGGACCTTCCATTCACAAACTCATTGGCAATGGAACAGGAGCCTGTTCCACTGAGGCAACCAACATCCATTGGGGAAGGGAGAAAAATTACCCTTGTTCTTTGAATCAAAAGGATTTTTAACTTTTTTTTTTTTTTTTTTTTTTTTTTTTTTTTGGATAGACTGAGCTTATTAATGAAAATACAAGAATGTGAGATGAAGCATCATTTCGCTCCAATTTCTTCCCTGGGCATTGTATTTTGGGCCCTGGACATAGTGAAGTCGCTCTTGTTTTCTTATTATACATAGATATATTTATAGATATATAAATGGAAATAGAAATATATTTATATATTTAAAGAGATGTCCCAGAATCTCTCCAGGAAGCAATGGACAGAAGTAGGTTATAGGCCGGAATAACATAAAGCTCAGCTCTGCCTGGGGAGCTCATGGAAATAGCCTGCATTTTCTTCTAGTGAGTTTTGAATTAAAGTTTTGCTTTCTTTTTTCTGTCCTTAAATCTGTTTTCAATAAGTGTGGAGCAAGAAAAAAAAAAGTATGACGATAATTATAGCTGTCTGTGCAAAACAGAAATGTCAGACCTCACATTTCCCAACTGACCTTTCATCAGATGAAAATTCCCACAGCAACATTCCCCAAGCACAGAGCTGGGAACTATGAAAATTTGCAAAACAGCTTTCTGTCCAATAACTTTGTTCCTGTGGCAGATGCACAGGTGGGTGTTACTGTGATTTACATGAGAGGAACAGCTTCAAGGTAGTAAAAAAGTAATCAAACCTTAAAAGCTGCTCTGTGAGAAAGTTTGTGCTGAGCAATGAGAGCACAGCCAGGCTGAGGGAGTGCTGGTGAAATCTGGTGTGCTGCTGCTCTGACTGCAGGAGAGCGAGTGAAAGTCAGATAAAAGGCAAAATGGAATATTTGTATAATATATCTTCTTGTCTGGCTCCTTCCATTGATTCTCACTCACTGAGAGATTCCTAAAGTGGGAGCATCCCCAGGAAGGATGAAAAGATGAAATGGTTCTCAGTAACTAACACTGGGATAAGAGAGTTGGCTTCAATCAATAAAAAATGAGAGAAAGTCACACAGAATCTCAGAGTAGCTGGAAGCAGCCTAGAACTGGATGTCATAAAAACAATGCTTTTTGTTCCCCAAAGTGCTCCACTGGCACGATGTGCAAGTGTCATGGTCCATGAGCTGCAGGAGCAGAGCAGGGATGAATGTGAGCACGTGTTTTCAGTTGGCTTGGGAAGAGTTTTGGAGGCTCCCAATTTGTCTCATGCCTGACTACAACTCACCCTGCAGCCACAGTCTGGCATCCCACTTTTCCCAGATGGCTACCCAGAACTGTTTGGGTTGGATTTTAAAGGTCCTCTCATTCCTGCCATGGCAGGGACACCTTCCACCACACAAGGTCATTCCAAGCCCTGGTAAATCTGTCCTTGAACACTTCCAGGGATGGGCAATTCACAACATCTCTGGGCAAGAAGAGATTTCTCCCCATAAAATCCAGGCAGGAATCATCCCCAGCTGCAGTCCCTTCTCCCACGAGCACATTCAGCCTCCCAGAGCAGTTCAGGGAGCTGCCAGCTGTGCCAAGGTGTCCTTCCCCTCTCTGTGCTGTCCTGGAGCTGAGCATCCCTCCCAGCTTCATCCTGAGCTCCATCCTCAATGCCCACCCCTTCCCAGAGCTGACCAGGAGCTGAGCATCCTGAGCTCCATCCTCACTGCACACTCCAGACCTGACCAGGAGCTGAGCATCCCTCCCAGCAGCATCCTGAGCTCCATCCTCAGTGCCCATCACACCCCAGACCTGACCAGGAGCTGAGCATCCTGAGCTCCATCCTCAGTCCCCTCCTCACCCCTGACCAGGAGCTGAGCATCCCTCCCAGCTTCATCCTGAGCTCCATCCTCGCTGCCCACCCCACCCCATCCCTGACCAGGAGCACTGGGGAGCTCCTCAGAGCAAACTCAGCCCCACTTTGAGCCCTTCAGCCGTTTCAGTGTCTGTTACTCGTTGTTCCTTTACGAGAGGACTGGGGCCATTCCTGAGCCTTTCCCTTGTTGTAACAGATTCTCAGCTGCTCAGGACACAACCCCCCTGAGCCAAGGGCAGTAACTCTTTGCAGCTGAGCACTTGGTAAGGAAAACATTCCTAGTTTCCTCTAAGAGCCTTCAGATCCAGAAGTTTTTTTCCTATTTAGTGGGTAAGAAATTAAGTTCTGTTGGGCAGTGTGTGACTGCAGTCTGAAATCACGTCCATCCTCAAACCTGCCTTGTCCCCTGTCCCTGTAACACAGCCAAGGCTCCAGCACAGACCTGAGCACAATTCCAGCAGCAAACACAGCAGGTCTGGCCTTTCCACACACATGGATGTGTTACTGAGGCTCCTAATTGCTGAATTAAAAGTGTAAAGTGAATGTGCTTTCTTCCATCTGTAGAGTTGCTCTCCAGAAAGTTACCATCTCTTTCATGGAAGTGTTTGGTTTTCATGGAATCACTGGTTCTGGCAGAAAAGTTGTTAATGAATTTGTCTGTAGTAGTTAAAAGGCAAGATATATTTTTTTTAAAAAGCACCAGATCTAACCAGAAGTGGATAAAGTAAGAAATAAATCAGATAAGAAAGTTAATGCCTCTCACTCTCTCTCTGGAGTCAAGGATATGGTTTAAGTGGGTTTTTTATTAGTTTTAGATTCTGCACAAGCTTTCCCAATCATTACATTTCTAAGGGTAGCAAACCACATTTTAGTTTTTTTGACTCTTTATTTGTATTTTCATAGTGTCCAAAAAGTATTTTAATATAATCTATAAAGTCTTTACAACAGAGCAGGAAAATAACTTTAGGTAACAGAGTCTGAAAAAGAAATACAGTAATTTCACAATTATAAGCCACACCTGATTATAAGCCACACCTCCCAGTAGCGGGGCAGACCACGGGATTTGCCCATATATAAGCCACACCTGAATATAAGCTGCACTTTTTTTTTTTTGTAAACCGAGGATCCATGTGTAACAAAGTAACAAATTAGTAACAGAATCACTGCCAGTGGGGTTTGGTGTCAGGTGCTCAAGTTGCAAACAGTTTTCATAGACCAGCCAAGCCTTTAAAGGCAGCCCCAGGCGACCTCCCCAGCCGGCTCTCACTTCTGGGTTGGCATTTCACTGGGATTTGTCCATAGATAAGCCGCACCTGAATATAAGCTGCACTACTGGGGTAGGCTGGATTCTTCAAGGAAAAGGGTGTGGCTTATAATTGTGAAATTACTGTACTAAAAATACTAATTAGTCATTATCAATTTTGCCCATTGCATTTTATAACACTCCCCAAACAATTTTCAGATACATCCCAAGCCTAGGAAGATTCTGAAACCATTATTTAAAATCCAAACTTCAAGTTTTGTGCATTTTGTATCCACATCTTTCTAATTTATTTTGGTTAATCCTGCTCCTAGAGGTAATCCACTGAAATCAGGTGGAGCATTGCCCAAACCTGTTGCTGAAAATAACAAAACCAAAATGTAGGACTTATTCTCCACTTAGTAATCAAACTTTCCCCTCCCAATTTCTTAACAGAGCAACAGAATTTCCAATGCAAAAAAAAAAAAGAAATTCACTTTTTTAAACCAAGTGTTGAGTTCTGGAAATGTTTTACTGTTCAAGAAAAAGCTCTGCCAAATTATTTTGGCTGACAGCTTGGGGTAAGAAAAACCAGACTGGAGAATTTTTTTTGCAGGACTCTGACAAAATTTTTAAATTCCTGCCATTTTCTGATAATCACAGTGAAAGTTTCCACCAATGATTTTTCTAGGAGTGTTAAAAACTCCTATGAGCATTCCTTGGGCTCAGTGATGCCCTGGGTGTTCAGGATCACCATCCCCATGGGTACAGGTGTGCCATGGATGCTGCCACACCCAGAGCACTCCTTTTTCCTGGGTCATAAAATCATTCCTGTACGTTTTCCTAGCTCCACAAACCACTTATGTAGCACCAAATATGGGCTCCATCAAAAACATTCATGGAATGGGGAATAATAATTTAAAAAATCCCTGCACTTGTTCATTTGTGCAGTGCTGTTTGTGTTAGACAATGCACAAATCTGCTCAGAAATATCAAAACAAGAGGTGAGAGATGATGGAGATAAAAGCAAATGAGATCCTTAACCTCTGAAAGGGGCTCCTAATGCTCCCTCATCCTTGCCAAAGTCCAAGTCTTAATAATCACAAGGCTGTGATTTATTATCCGTGTATGGCCACGTTCTGAAAGAAGTCCCAGGGGCTCTGTAAATTGCAGATGTAACCACAGATTAATGCTCATAATCCCTGGTAAAAACTCTGCAATAACACTGCTATAGCCTAAAGAAATTCTCCCACTAATATTCCTAATCCTTTCCCATTGGACTTTATGATCCTTCTGTGATTTTCAGGCAGTCCAGCAGTGACTAAACAATATTTATGATTTAATTCTCTGGTTTTCATTTCCAGACTAGAAGACTTTAAAAAAATTTATTTTAAGTTACACCCACACACACAAATGCTCCCTCCTATATATCCAGGAAATGACCAAAAGAAAAAATTATTAGAAGCAAGAAGATGTTCTAAATGCTTTATCCTCTCTCCTACCACTGCATACTCATTTAGAAATTTGTATTTCTTGTCAGGCACTGAAAACCACACCTGAGAGCATCAGAGACCTTGCACTGCTGCTGCTGGAGCATCACACCTCCAACTCCAAACTCACAAACAGCAGCACAAGAAGAAGGAAGAGCCTTCTATTTTTCCACCCTTTTATTACATCATACTTAGTCCTATTCTTTCTTCTGAGACTGAAAAACTGCCAGTTTTCAAGTGTCCCTCATTAACTTTTAAAACCTAAGCTCTGCTAAAGTCGAGTTATTAGTTTTTTCCTGGCACTGCCTGAAATTGCAGTACCCACATAAGAGCACTAAATCCTAATAGCTACTCAAGGCAAAGCAGGAAACACTGCCCAGTGCGAGACGTGATGTTAAATATTTGTGTGATATTAAATATTTGTACACAATGGGCTCTAAAGGGCAGCAACTGGAGCTGCAGGTGATTATGGGTGCTTTTGGAAAGACTGATCAAGGTGTTTCAAAAGCAAATTATCTTTAAAATAAAAGCATAAGAAAATATAGAGTAAATAAATAATATTTCTCCTATTTATGGACATGCAGATATCTGATACAGATATGCAGAATAAGTTTCATGCTAGAGAGGTTGAATTAAGGGGATTGCAGGACTGGGGGTTGCTAAGCACAGGGTTGAGCATGTCTTTAAGGTGAATCCTAAATAGCAATATAAACACAAACAGGATGCCACAAGGGCTCTGCAGCACCGTCGGTTTGACTTTATCAGGAACCTGGGATTTAATTAATAATTGTCTAGAGGAATCAGATTGAAAAATGCCAAGTCAAATATATTTAAATCTCTCTTTGACAACGTAAGACCAAAAGATTCTAAACAATTTCTACTGATTTGCTCTTCCTTTTATGGTGGAATTACAGTCACTAAAGCTCAGACTTTTTGATATCTACAGATTAAACATGAGCAGTATGAAATTTAGTAAGCAGCTTGTTTTGAAGGTGTCTAAATTCGATAATACAGAGAGCAAGCAGCACAAACCAGCAGAAATAAAAGGTTTTTAAATAAAAGGTTTTCAAATAAAAGTTCTGGCCATCAGCTTTTTAAGAAGCTGGACCTCATTAGAGTGAACCATCTCTACTCCTTGTGCTTGTAAATGCCACTGTGTGGACACAGCTCTCCAATAACTCCTGTGCTAGTCTTGAAAATAATTCTGTGCTTCTCCTCAGTTAGAAGGGGGCTGTTAAAATGTGCAGCCAAAGAAAGGTTCATGCTGAAAGGTTCTCACCCACCTTCCACCCAGCCAGGTGGAATATCACCAAGACAGATTTGCAAAGGATGTATTAAAAACAAACTATTTTAAGTGCAAAACCCAGGAATTTATGCTGCTGCTGAATGAAGCCACATCAATAATTCAGTATTAATAGGACTTTAAACCCTCCTAGATGTACTGAACCTGATAAAAAATTAACTTCAGCACCTGACTTTTACTTCCAAAAAAGTAACATATGTTTTTCCTTCCTTTCCTCTTGAAATTGATGCTCTTTCCTTCCTTTTACTAAACTGGTAAACTTCCAAATCCCCAGCCTGTGGTCCTAGATCAATATTCTACAACCAGTTCTCTGGCAGTGATGCCCTTAAGGAGAAGGAAGGATCTTTCACTGCTTTCATTTCAAATATCCTGAAGCCTGCAGCAGGCACTTTCTGACTGAGCCAGATCCAAGCATATTCTCCTGAGATGAAGGCTGTGCTTAAGCTCAGGAGAACACTAGGGATGTTTAAAAAAATAAAAGTTAAGCTGAATGTCTCAAAATACCTCCTTCTACACCTGCATTTCACACTTCTCCCTGTGACACCTGCTAAGTAAAGGAGGGAAGAAGATGCATGAGCACACAGACAGAAGCTTGGAGTTGCAAGAAAACACAGGATATTCTTGGAAAATTAACTTGGCTTTAGTTCTGTGGCACAGTCAGAGGCAGCACGAGGCTGGATGAGGAGCTGCCCTTTCAAACACTGGCTGGGATGCACAAAGAGATCCCAAAGACCCCTAGAACTTGCTGTTCCTTAGAGTTTCACATTTACATGTACACACACACACTTTTTATGGATAGATATTATTTCTGGAAAGTTGCTAGAGAAGCCTGATGGGATTTTCTGTAACCCACAGGATCATCAGGCTGAGAAGGAATTCCAGATGGGTAAACACAATCCATCTTCCTTTAGAGCAGAAGGGAGCTCAGCACCCCTAAACTCTCCCCTAAAAGTGGGTGTCAGTCACCTCCCCTGGAGCCTCACTGCCCTGACCCTTCTCACATGGTTTTTCCTAAGCCTTCTCTGGCCTTATTGCCTAATCAAAATAATTGGTCCCTGTCCTTGCCCTAACAGTCCTTAAATGTGTTTGCAGACACTCAGAGTTTTCTTTTGGTCTAGACTGAACACAACCCTTGAGTTTTCCACAGAGATCCTAAAGGTTGATGATGTCCCTGGGGCTGAGAGAGGGGCCTGGCCTCAGCAGGTAACAGCTGCTGCCTTGGAACAAACCATCAACATAACCCTGCCACTCACACGACCACGTTCAAACATTCCTCACACTAGGGGGAAATTTCAGCTTCTCCAGACCCACAACCATAACTTATTTATTGCTGCTTTGCCTCTTGAAGCCATCTGCTCTTAAGAGAAGTACATTTGATTCTGCTGTAATACATGGGTTAGAATGTGCATCCATACTTAAAAGGAGTGTGAACAAAGAGAAAAACTTCAGGGAAATACAGCCACTAAAGGACCTGAAAGATCCTGATCTATTCAGTTCATCAATTAAAAAAAAATCTGAATACAATCTTTCAGAATTACTTTATAAGGAAAGAGTCAGTACTCCTGAACTTACAGAAGGTATAAGAATAATAAGTGCTCAAGTCCCCACATTCAAACTAGAAATGAGATGGAAATTTTTCACAGACAGGTTACCAAGGAATGTGTCAAGGTCTCAGTCACACAGGGTTCTTCAGTCTAGACCAAGGTCCTTCTGAAAGGGGCTACCTCACCCACATGTGCAATATTAAGGACTGTTTATGCACGAGAGATCGTAGTATTAATTTCTGGGAATCAAGTCCCTGTTATACAATTTGCAGGTTTCCTTATGGGAAATCAGCTACAGAATACTTGAAGACAGACTAGACTGCTGAGCTGTGAATTAGCTTAGAAGAAAAGACCAAACTGCAATTCTATAAAATTTTATGAAAGGTACTGCAATCTTTCCTTCTCTCATTGGTAACTGAATATCCTGCAGTTCTGGTAGGCAGGCAGAGAAGGGAGGAGAGGAAATGGCTTTCTTAGCAAAAAGTAGCCTGAAAGAAAAAAATCCCATGGCATATTTAGAAACTTTTGCCAGATCTTTTTGCTTTTTCTCCCTTAATTTTTTTGTACTCCTAAAGGAAGGCCTGCTGGAACATCTGTTATTACCTTTTCCCTACCATCACAGAAGTAATGCACTAATTATAACTCTCATTTGATTAAGCACAAGAGCTCCCACTTCCCTTCTGTTGTTTTGTCTCACTTGATCTCCTCTCCTCTCCCATCCTCCCTGTAGTTTTCCTCTCTCAAAGTCTATTTTTTGTTGGTTTTACAGGTTATTGGTTGGCAATCAGACATCTCTGCTATTAGAAAGTTTTTCCCAATTCTTGAATGAACACTTCAAGCAATGGAATTCTTTCCTTCACCTTATTAATATCAAATACTACAGTTGCTGTGGTGACCACAAGGTAAATTAAATCAGATTTTTTTGAGATCTAAAAGTGGATTATAGTCTTAAGTACCTGTTAGCAATGGAGGGCAATAAATAAATAAATAAATAATGTCCCACAGCTGGCGTAATTTACAAAACATAATAGGGAAAAATTGGCCTTGGCTGTTAGAAATCAGAGCATTAAATGGGTGTCACACAGCACAACGTTAAGGCCCTATTAAAATTGTAATTTCACAGCCTTTAATGTTATCAGTATTTTCCACTTGACGCTGCCAGACAATAACTAAGAGTGGACAACAAACATCTTGCCTTTACTGTCAGGGTATGTGCAGAGAATGTCCCCAGCCTGAACACAAAACCCATTCCCCACAGGGAGGTGAGGAGCAGGTGATGACAGCTCCATGCTGAGGGGACTTCTGCCGTGCTCAAGTGTCCTAGTTTGGAGGACAGGTGTCTGCTAAAAAAGGCAGGAGCCTCTCTTTG
>VRYO01000570.1:1579243-1623377 GCA_009812075.1 Sialia sialis
GACTCCTGCCATGTTCAGACAAATGCTGAGTGCTCCCTGCCCTCACAGCCACACACAGGGCAGACCCCAGAAACTGCCTCTCTCTGTCTGCTCCAGCCTTGCTGAGCAAAGAAACAGCAGGATGGATTCCAAAGTCAAACAAGAATCCATAGGGTGACATTTGGCAGTTGGGATGATTTATTCTCCTTTAAAAGATCTTCTATTTATCTTTATCTTGAACTGAATGTTGGCTTTGGGCTGCTGTGTAGTTCACACACTGCTCCATTGGCTGGGGAATAATTTGGGTGGATGTTTTCCTCCACAAGCTCAGAGAGCAGAGGTGCAGTGGACACCCCAACACCCTCTGCCAAACCAGGAAAATCAACAAATTCATGTTTTAAGATGTTACTCCTAGTGCTGGGCAGTAACCTCAGCAGCCCTTGTGCTCAGAGCTGTAGGACAGCAAAGCACAACGTACAGTCATTGTCATGGCACAGAACAGTAGCCACTAGGGAGTGAACAAAGGAGGCCACAAGGATGAGGAAGGGTCTGGAGGAGCCTTCTGAGAAACAGCTGAAGGCACTTGGTTTGTTTAGTTTAGAAAAGAGTGGGAAGCAGAGGGGCAGGTACTGATCTCTTCACCCAAGGCAGTGACAGGACTGAAGGAATCAGCATGAAGGAGAGACTTAGGTTGGAGACCAGGAAATGTTCCTCACCCAGAGGGTGCTCAGGGAATGGGCACAGCCCCAAGGCTGCCAGAGCTCCAGGAGAGTTTGGACACAGGGATGCCCAGGCTGGGATTGTTGGGGAGCAGGACCAGGAGCTGGACTGGGTGATCCTTGTGGGTCCCTTCCAGCTCAGGATATTTTATCTAGGATAGAGTTAACACTCTGCAGAAGACCCAGCCATGCTTGCAGGGGCTGGCAGTTGGCTTTGTTCAGGATTTCTGGTCTCAGGGATCCCAATTCTGGGACCTCCACACATCAGGTGGAGCTCCTGCAGTACCTGAGCACTTTATTCTCCCCCATAGCCCCTTCCTGCTGGATTGCAGCACTATGGTGCAGTTTAGGTAAAGAATCAGTGAAACTTTTCTTGTTATTGATATCAGTAAATAAGAATAGAGCAGCACTTCCCAAAGGAAGAAGGATACATAAAGAAATCTATGAAAAGTTCTTCTACCTTTACAAAAATTTTGCCGTTATCTCTTTCCTCATAGTTCTGTGCATCACTTAAACTCTATGAGACCAGAGAAGATGGAAATATTTATCATGAGAAAACTGATAGAGTTGTTAAGCAATATGAAGGACTAATAAGGAAAAAAAAATACCAAGCAAGGTTGCATCTCTATTAGGACAGGGAGGGGCTGCTCCTTGGCAGGGAAAGGCAGCAGAGGGTGTAATGCTCAGGAACTCCACTATCCCTTGCCTAGCACAACACCATAGTTCAGAAAAAAAAAGAGAAAGATGGAAAAACAAGGCAAGAAAAGATGATCTTGGCTGAGCACGTAAAGGGTATCTTGAATAAGTCATATTTAAGTCATGTTCTTGTTTATTCTTTTAAACATGCTTGTGGTGAGCAATCATTCACCTGCTATAAATTAGAAGCAACTGATAAGTCTCCATTTATGAGTCTCCAGTCAACAGCACTCATACTAAAAAAAAAAAAACAAAAAAACAAATGCAGAAGCAAAGCCATCCAGAACCAACAGCATTTTTCCAGAGCTGGACCACATAGAGAAGTTTCCAAAGCAGATATGCAGCAGATTTCTTTACAATTTAGTAGCTCAAAAGACTCCCAAAGGGTCGGGCAAATTTCACTCTCCAACCATTCTGTTGTAGTTCTTTGCTAGATGTAAGTTTAATACTAAAAAAAAAAATTGATCTGTATGCTTGAAGCCTGTTCTTTTTAATCTTAATGAGTTATGATTTTATACAGTGTAGAACCTTATCCAGAATAGCTTTAAAAATTGAAAGGAATAAGATCAGAGAACTGAGAATATGAAGTGGGGTTTTATCCAGCATATGACTGGATATTTCCAACTAGTATTCCGTGCTAAGAAGGGGAAAATGAGCCATTAAAAAAAATAAATGTATTTTCATAGGAGATCTTCACAAATATGTTACCTCTGCTGACCTTTAGATAAAGGTAAAAAGGTTAATGCAATAGTTTGGAAATTATTAGCCTGAAAAAAGGACCAGTGACCTTCTCAGGGTTGTTCCCAGATTTCTCAGCATAGCTTCTAATTCCTGGGAGATCATTTGAGCTGTGCAGAGACCTTACTTAGTCAGAGTCAAAATATTTTTCTGCCTTTGTAGTGGCTCTCTGAATCTATAAAATGTGGAGTTTCCTTTTGTTCCACCTCCACCCCTAGCTGGGGAGGGTGCCAGTGGAGGTTTTCATTCATGGGGCTGCAGATTTTCCGACCCTACTCCGTACCGGAAAGAACAACAGCTGGGATTGACTTCTCCCTGACACGTCCTCTCACTTCAGGGTTGAACCATCCTGGGTGCATCAAACAATGCAAATTCAGTTCATCCATTTACATCACTGCTCAGTTTGGCCAAGAGTTAGGGAACTCCTGTTTAAAGTCATGGCAGCATTGGTGACGGAGACCTAAACTCAGTTCTGGGTTCTTTCCCAGCTCCTCCAATGACCTGAAATCCAGCTTGAGCAAACAGATTTATTTATTTATGCCACAATTTGATTTTAAAGTTGATGTTGGAAAGCGAACTATCTCTGGGACGGATGCAAGACTCAGACACTTTTACTAAACCCCTCTTAGAAGATGAACTGGGCAGTGCCAACTGTAAAGAAGCATTGAGTGACACCTGAATGGGACAAGTGTCAAAGCAGGACCTTCAGTGAGGGCCACAACACTATTCTGAAGCAGAAATTCCTCACAATTCCAGCTCCTTAGTTTTTCAGATCTAGATTCCTCTCAACCCAAGTTCTGCAAAACACAAACATGAACCCCAAGAGAGATCTCAGTTTTGATGCACCATGAAAGGCTGTCACTTAATCCTACAGTCCAGCCCTAGAAACTGAAATTTGCTTTAAAATAAAAACCACTCCAAAGCAGTATTGCTACATACATCACATACACAGTGGACCCTGTGCAGAAGGAAAAGCAGACACAATGTCCTTTGAAGGGAAGGGTTTTTGTGGAGATTTATTTTTCACAGGAGAACCAGTCTCTACCCTGCCATGGTGGTGCCAGTAACCCAGCAAAGGCACAGGTTGCCATCAGCCTTTTGAAATCTTTCCCTGCCGATGCTCTCTTCCCAGGAGTGAGAGGAAGGCTGAGAGCAGGATTCAGCCCCAGTGCTCTACCCGCCCTGTCAAGGGAAATCAGGACTGTCTAGAAAGGAGACACACCAATAATGGTGAAACACACTCCAGCTTCCAGGAGCTCAGATGATTTCTTTGCTCTCCCCCTGGCCTGTGTGATTCCCAGTATTAACCACAGTTCACTGGTGTAATAGTGCAAACTCTTTTCCATCTGAGCTCTGTTTAAAAGAGCAAATGGTATCTCAAGGAGCAAGTTGACCCCATTATCAGAGCCTTGGGGAGTTCAGAGAGCAGCCAGCAGTGGAGCCAGCCAAAATGCCTGAGCTGAGGCCAGCTAAGAAGCCAGCCAGGCAAATCCAAGGCTGCTGGAAAAATACATTCTGGAGTTCAGTGCCTAGGACCCCGAGCTACTATGCACACCCTGCTTTAGTGGATATTTAGTGGATAGGGGTGTTGGCTTGAACAGAAGAGAGGGTGAACAGGAGAAGAAAATTAGACTGGAGTTACATAAAAGGCCTATTGACTTTTTAATGACTTTGTGACTTGGAAGTAGCAGGTATATTTACCAGAACATAATCTGCTCTTTTACTGTAAAAGGTTTTTTACAGAGTGAAGATGTGTAAGAAGGGACCTTACAATATATCCTTACAGAAATATAGAGAGAGAGAAGAGGCAGCAGAGAGAAGTGGGATGAACCTGTCTGCTTACAGTCCTGCCAAGCTTTGGAAAGGGAATTTGTCACTCATTCTGTTTAAAGCCAACAGAGAGAAGACCTTTGCCACCAAAAGCAGTAACAAGCAAGAAGATTTATTCGGTTCACAGGTTATTATTCACTCATTTCCAGATCTTTATTTTAATAATAAAGAAAATTATGTATGATTTTTAAAATGCAGTGTAGATGACAGGACACAGGTTAACTCGGAGACACAGGGTCTGTCCTCCCTAACTCCAGGAACTTTTGGTGGTGGTGGGATCCCTGCTTCAAGCTTAGCCAAACACCAGGGTGGTGTCATGGCAATGTCCACAACTGAGCACTGTAGAAGAAGCTGACATTCAACTACAACCAGTGGATCAATCTTATCTTGCTGTACTGAAGTGCTGACATGTCCTAAGAAGATAAGACCTAATGCACAGAGCCTGGCAATCCCTAAGAAACCACTGATGAAATTAAAAAGTCACAATCCTAGATAAGGGTAAAGCTATTTCTAAAAACACTGCTCTGTTTTTACCTCTGCCATCAGGTCTCAGCTCATCACTGGAAAGCTGTATTTCCATTAAATGATGAAAATCTTGAAAATGTTTGTTCCAGGGATCTCTGCTCCCTTTTCTGGGGAAGCATTTTGCTGAAACTGGAAGAAGAAAAAATCCTATGCCCACAGCACCTACAGAAATGAGAATCCCCTAAGAATCTTGGCAAACTGAAAAGTATCTGGAAATATCTGATACAGCTTGGGACTAAACCACAGTGTTAAGCCCATGGCCACTTTTTAGAGCATATAACTTTTCACTCCTGTGCCTTCTGAAGCTCAGGCATAACACCTGCCCAAGAGCTCAGGCTGAGATTTGGACTCAGATCCCAGCCTAAGGGAACAGAAGATGATTTAGATACGAGACAGAAGGCCTGGAGCAGAAAGAAAATAGCCTGAGTTAGAAGCCTGCAGCAAAATAGAGGATAAGGTGCTCAGAAATGTTTCCAAAGATTGTCAGTGCTTGCAGTGCTTCAGGTTGGAGGGAATTAGCACAGATCAGGTGAAGGAGACTGCTACACAAAAATATCCTGTAACACAAAACTTTCCTGCTGTCAGAAATGCTCTTTTTAATCATTAGTACTTCAGCAAGAAAACACATGTGCACATACACACAAGTTTAACGTTTCTCTGAAAGTCTGATCTCTTGTACTTTAGACCAAATAGAAAACACAGAGCAGGCCAAATTCTGACCAGAATCTGCAGCAAAGTTCAGCTGATCTGTGGTGTTGAAAGCCCATTGCTGCTTAAAACAAGTATTTTACAAGGCAGTGAAATAAACTTTAGATAAACACAGGCAAGTGTTGCTTTGGCATGGAGGAGACCGACACGCTTCAGAAATATTCCTCCTGTTTTCTGCTCCCAAGAGCAAGGAGAGAACACCACTGTGCAGAGGACACTGAGACTTCTGGCAGGAGAATGTCACACATCCACAAATGGCAGAACAGAGTTACAGCAGCCTGGAGTGAGCAGGAGGAGGAGAGGCCACCGGAGAAATGGTCTTGTGTCAGCAAAAAGTCATCGAGAGGGCTTGCCACAGAATATTGCTGCTTTCCCTGGGGGATGGAGGATTTCCAGGAGAAAAGAAATGTGGGGATGTTTCATCTGGCACCTGGTGGGGTCTCATAAAGGGCTGGAAGCTGTGCAAGGCTGGAGGAGAGTCTGGGAATGTGGCAGTTCCATCAGGGAGCTCACCATTCAATCACGCACACAGAACACTCAGCACTGCTTGCACATTTTGCTGTTTAAATGGAAGGGTGTCAGCTGTGCCTCCAATTTCCAAGTTTCTCCTTTATGGTTACGCTCAAGAGTGAAAGAATCTCCATGAAGACAGAAAATTAACTGAGGCCATGGTGCAATTTAAGGGGCAATCATTAACTTCCTTCTGCTGAAGTGACAAAGTGACAAAAGACAGCAAAGTGATCCAGGTACAAGGGCTTCAAATATTTCCTATTATTTCTCCTGCTAAAGCCTTGAAATTGCCTTTGCAATGGCCCTCTGGGGATTTATGGGATGTTTCAATGTTTGCAAGCACCCACTTTTAGCTTCAGCAAGAGAACAGATGTTTGGCATTGAATTTGTGCTTCTCCTCTCGCCTGTGCCGTGAGATCCATGTCAATGTGCATGAGGAGCAAGGCAGGGCTCTGCGTTTTCACTTCAACATTAATCACAAGGAAAAAAATCAAACCAGCAAATGCTTCCAAATATAGGGCACGTCCATTCACACAGAATGGTTAAATCTTTGCAATACTTACCTTGATAAAATTACATATTTAAACTAAATAAACAGGAAAGAAACAAGTGAAGCCATTTTTTTCAAGTTTGAATCTTCCTCATGCAACGCCAAAAGTCACAGATGATCACTGCTCATCTCCCATCTTTTTTATTTGGAGGTTACCATTAACAACAGACAGTTACACCAAGGCCTGGATAAGTACTTTTCTAACTTTAAAACGAAACAAAATACACTCAAATGTAGTTCCCCTCTATATTACTGTGAGGAACAAAATACAAGAGGTTTGCCAAGCAGAGTGCTGAGACAATTGGACAGCAAAAAGGCATTTATCAGCATAATGTTCCAGGCTGATAACTTCAGAGCCAATCTAACACCTTTTGGTAAAAAAAAAAAATTAGAAATCAACTTGCATTTATTAATTGCAATGGTGAATAACTGTTAAGTATTTACTTTTATGACTGAATAATCCATGTACCTAGCCATATACTATCCCTTTTACTCATTTCATTTTTCTCACTGTGAGTGACCAAAAAATTAAAAGCAACATTATCCTACATCATTTGATCTAATGGAATGGACCTGGTTTTGCCTTCCAGATAAAATTTTCAAATTTATCTCTCTCTCTGTCTCTATATATATATGTATAAATATATGTATCTATCTGGAACAAACACTCAAAATTTTTCATGGAACCCGTAAATAATGCATTTTTCTAACCAGCTGTATATTTTAAGTTGGAGCTCCCTGGAACCAGAATGGGCAGACCCAGACCTTTTTAAAATGCCACATGAAGTTATGCTAACATACATTTAGAAAAAAACAGATCAGCTGCTGAATCTGGGCCACAGAAAAGTGACCATGAACTTCTTAGGTAACCCTGTTCTAAAAAGAGCTCCCAGGCCTCTCTGGCCACGCTGGATCTCATTATCAAACCTCTGACAGTTGTGTGAGACATGAGTCAATAAGAAAACACTGGTGTGAGGGCAGAGCAGAGGAGTTATTTATTATCATAGAATCCCAGAATGGTTTGGGTTGGAAGGGACCTTAGAGCTCATCTCATTCCGTGGGCAGGGACACCTTCCACTGTCCCAGATTGCTCCAAGCTCCATCCAGCCTTGGACACTTCCAGGGCTCCAGGTGCAGCCTCAGCTGCTCTGAGACCTCCTCATCTTCACAGGGAAAATTGATTTTCAATATCCCATCTAACCCAGCCTTCTGGCACTTTAAAACCATTTCTCCATGTTCTGTGACCACAGATCCCAGTCCCAAGCTCTCTTGGAGCCCCTTCAGGTACCAAAAGGCTGCAGTAAAATCCCCTGGGGGCTTTTCCAGGCTGAACACCCGCAGCTCTCACAGCCTTCCCTCACAGGAGAGGTGTTCTAATCCCTCCTTTGTGGCCCTTAAAATGATTCAGCTGGCTTTTCATTGACTCTACCCATCGCTGAGTTTGTCAGAAAAGGAAACAGATTCTCCCATTTTACCCAGGAAATCAAACCCATGAGCAGTGCTAGGAGCAGGACACCACCAGCTTCACCTTCCTTTAGAGGGTTTTTTTTGCACATTTCCATGCACATCTAATAACCCTGCTTCAACCACAGGAGCCAAAATAACAACTGGAAGGCTCCACTCCCTCCCAAGGAAGCTGCAGTTGTGTGTGGAGCCATCAGGACAGCTCAGGGTGTTCATCTGGCCCTCCCATCTGCCCAGCTGGACACAGGGATCATGGAAAAGCAGAGATCCGCCCGGACACGTACACCGGCACCGAATGGGCCCTGAAGGATTTGATGAATGAAAAATGCTCAGGATTGTGAAGTTTCATTTGATTTCCACTGCTGAGGGAATGAGGTTGACCTTTTGGTTACTATGCAACCTTGGAAAGTGGGAGCTGGGAGAGCATGTGTCACCCCAGCAAAGGGCTTGAGTCACATCTTGCTCAGCATCTTCTGGAGCAGCTGCTGTCTGGACACATGTCCTCATTCAAAGCTGCTCCCCTGCCAAAATAGAAAAGACAGTCGGAACTATTTCTTCCTGAAAATCAGATTAAGGAGCCTTGATCCAATCTTTCCTTTCTTCCATCTTGCTACACTACAAAAATCAGCTGAAACCCAAGAAATGACACTTAGATTACAAAGACAAATGAGCTGTAAGTACAAAGGGCCCTCAGAGAATTAGATTCTCCCATCAGTTTCTTCAGGGGACAAATTCCCATCAAAAGAATCAGAGCCTGATATAAAATGAAAAGTGTTGATGCAGCTTTATAACCCACTAAGATGAGAAAATCAGGCATTTCATTATTCAGAAGAGACAGCCATTTCATACAGTGTAAAACAATTTAGGTCTGACAGTAAATAATCTGATGCAAATTCAAGGTAGCCAACATCCTCAGCTAGGAAAACATCACTCACAGTATTAAAGAGTAGTTTAATCAAAAAAGCCTCCCATTTTTAGTGTCTACTTCATCTCATAAGCCATTTCACATGCAAATGAATACCTAGGCAGTGAAAGACTTGAGGAGAATCTCCAATACTAATTGTCAACTTTTCAGCAATTCAGCTGAATTCCAGCATTTGATATCCTCAAACAGGAGAACAGGATTGCAGCCAGAAGCCTCTAAATAGTACAAACATTTGTGCACTTTTACAAGGCAGGTAAAAACCTAAATTATGTTGCTAATTAATTTTATATTTCCTTTGGGTAGCCAAAGAAACCTGGAGCTGCTCAGCAATCAGTGAATGATGAGGTTTTGCCAAGTATTCAGGTATGTTGTTAACAGAACAAGCCAGAAGAACTGAGATCATGCTTTTTGCAATACCTACAGGGAAAAAAAGTAAAATTCAAAGCAAGCTCATGCAAAGCAAATATCTACATGAGGCAGAAAGGAGCACCAAAGCACCCGAGACATTTAAATACAAGTAAAAAATCCCTTAAAAACATTTCTCCAAAACCAAGACAACAAAGCCAAGGCTATAATTCAATGGCAGTGTGCACCAACTACTCCAAAGAAAACCAGTAACAAGAAACTGAGAACAAAACACTAACTTGATCAACTTGCAAAAGATAGAAGAGATGGCTTGCAGTATGCACACATTGTCCAAATAAACTACAACAGACTTAATTGATTTTTATAATTGAGCATGGCACAATAAGCCAAACTTTCCTAGCTGCACTGTGTAGGTGTGATGCCCTGCAGAGAAATAGGCAGGCAGGACATTAAATAGAATATTTTTACCTTCAAAGCTGCTTCCCTGTCTCCTTTTAACCTGTGCAGACTTTTTTGTTTTCCTTACAAAGATCTTGTACTTCAATTGAGGAACATCTGTGTTCATATCAGCTTTTAAGATACTTAAATCCTGATTACCATCCACAAATATTCATTTCCCTCTGCACCCACCAGTGTAAAGCAACAGCCTCTCTTCTTCATTCTCAGGGTACAAATTAAAGCCAACTCTATTTTCTTCTTTACAAGTTTATCTATTCAGTTGATGTTAAAAGGGTATCAACTATTAACCACAAGATAAATGGTTAATAAATTACATTTAAAAAATAGATTTAAAAGAAATCTGTAAAGAAATATTTTTCTCTCCCACAGAGCCTTCCATCACCAGTCCTCTTAAATCTACTGTGTGGATCTATTGCTTATAAAGGTTTATCCATACAAGATTTTGAGATTTCCCATCCTAGATCACTCCCCAAATGAATTCCAGAGTTCACTCTTCCCATCAGTACAAATGCTGCAGTGGAACATTTGGCTTTGTTCAGCAATCAAGGAAATCCTTACAGAGGCAGACACACAGATAACTCTAATTCACAGCCAGTTCCCCTTTCCCTGCTGGGAAGGGGATTAATATGGTAAATCCACCTCACCACTTCATTCTGTTTCAAAAGGGCCAACATTTGAAGTTGCATTTTCTAAGGGGAAATTTAACCATTTATCCCAATCCCTGACGCAGCACATTTTCATAAATACCTTTGCAATTTCCTTCAAAGGAAAGAAAAACAACCCAAACACCTTTCTCCATCTACTCTCCAACAGTTGAATTTCAAAGGTTTTGGCTCCTTCAATAATTCAAGAATTAGCACCAACCAAACATTTGAAGTCACTGTTTTAAGACTGGATCACAAGTGTCGAAATTGTTTTTAACTGATACAATTCCATTCCACTGAAAGAACTTACAGCAATCTCACACCTATAAGTTGCACTTCCGGGTTGTTGGCAAACTTCCAAACTTTGTCCATATATAAGGCGCACCAGACCATAAGGCACACTTTATATTTCCAGTGAGGATCCGTGCACAACAAAGTAACAAATTGGTAACAGAATCGCGCGGTCGCGGGGTTTACTGGCAGGTGCTCAATTTGCAAACATTTTTCACAGATCGGTGCAGCCTTCAAACGCAGCCCCAGGCGCTCTCCCTGTGCTGTGGGCCCCGGCACTCCCTCCCGTCCCTGGCACCGGCTGGCACGGCTCGGCTCATACTTCCAGGCTGGCAAATTTCCGAACTTTGTCCATATATAAGGCACACCGGATTATAAGGCGCACTTCCGGATTTCGACCGAAATTTTATTCCAACGGTTGCGCCTTATGGTCATGAAATTACTATAATTCCTACTCAGGTTCCCCTACCTTCATCTCCAGTTTTTACAAACTAAGAAATCTCTCTTAATTGCTGAGAGACTGCTGCAGGGATAAGGTTCCCCATGCCTCTGCATCCTCAAGCCGTGCAGCAGTCCCAGACTCTGGAGGGGAGGCCAGCGTTAACCAGGTGCAATCCAACTCCATGTGCTCAGAGACACCAAAAACCAGCTGAGACAAACGGCCTGGAAATGCTTACGGGAAAAAGGAGAGCTGTGCATGAAACCCCAGCAGCTCCTGCTTTATGGGCCCTGAAGAAACGGAGATAAATAAACGTGCAAGTGCACAGAACGTTTGTGGCACTCTCCTGCCCGGGATCTGCCACACTGCAGCACACGTCTGGGCTCGAGGCAACTCTGTTCCCATGCCAAAACCGTGTGGAATGCACTGAGAGGTCAGGGCTAGGAATTTATGTGTTTTGCAGTTATTTAGAAATTACGGGAAAGAGAACTTGGCTGCTGCTGCCACTGCACAGGTGTAGTTAGCTCAGAGTGCTCAGCGGGTCAGGCGTTTCCAATCAAAATTCCACTTGGGCAGAAGCAATGGCTCTGTGAAAAAGATGGCTCGGTCTGGGGAGACAAGCTGAGGGATCACCTTCAAAATTCTTTCTTTGAGACATCTCTCCATCTCATCAAAAGCCAAGTCTAGGCTTTGTGTTAGAGGACAATTATCTCAAAGATAACTAATGATAAAATATTAGAAACTCTAAAAATCTTACTCTAAGTTTTCATTTGGTTATGCTCTTCAGTGGGACAAAACCACTCAAAAAACCATCACAGGTAACATCATTTGAGCTCTTAGCTGAAAAAGTGGTGGAGTCACCATCCCTGGATGTTAGGGCATGGGTTGGACTTGATGATTTGAAGGTCTCTTCCAACCCTGTGATTCTGTGATAATGAGTAAAATATTCCAGGAGCTGAATGGAAGAGCTCACTGGTTACTCTATCCATAAGCAAATCTGCCCTCCCAAACCTTTATGGCTTTGTGCATATAAAAGAGACTTACTAACTCACTCTTCTACTTACTGAAGAGAATAAAGGTGTGGTGGAAATGCAAATTTGGGGTTTTTTGCAAAAAATGACAGGAAGAGAAAAATACAGCAAGAAGCAAAATGGATGATGGAGGGAATGAAGGAAATGTGAGAACATACAGTAAGAAAATAGAAAAGGTGCCACAACAAAAGCCAGCCCAGACAACTCTCCCAGGTATGTATTAAGATGGCCCTGACCAGCTGTCACCTACATGGAACTGTCAATTTTTTCTGCTATCAATACTGGATCCATGAAAAAAACAAACTACTCCACATTATAGTTTCTCAGGAAACAAACAATAACAAAACCTACAGCATTGAAATTCAGGAATTAATTTTTTTCCTTCTGAATATAAAAAAAATACCTAAAAATCCTTGTGGCTTGGTGGCAGCTCCTGAGAAGTGTCCCAAGGTGGCTTTCCAAAGCAGCAGAGCCTGGTGTGGGCACAGCAGGAATCTTTCCACAAGACAGAGTGTGCTACTCCAGTAGGAATCTGTCAGTGCATGGAAAGTTAAGAGTGTCTGGACAGCACAGTGGTGGGTAATGTGATACAGATGATTTCACCTTTAGGTCTCCAGTTCAAAAAAGCTCAGCCCAAAAAGTGTCATCACCTGATAGTTTTTACTACTTCTATTTACAGTACAAAATTTCCCAGAGGGCCAAACTGAGATCAAGACTCTCCTCCCTCCCTCCATGCTCTAGGGATTGTGTCTAAACTAAGGAACAGACCTTCTCTGCAGAGCTCGTGGTGTAAACAGACAGCAGATATGGAGAGGAAAAAGCACAGAAGACTGAAAGGTGTTGTCAAAATTCAGTGAGTCAGACATAAAAGCGAGCCTGACTCCAGAGCTGATGACATTTTTACTCTGCTTTTTGTGTCAGGAGAGCTTCTCTGCCCTGCCCCAAAGGCAAAACTGCACATGTGCAGCAAGATCTCAGCTCCAGGATGCATCAAACTTCCTAGACAAGGACATATTTTTGTTTTATCCCATGTGGAGTAGGGTTGATACCTCCCAGAAGTGCTGGACTCAATCCACACAGTCTGCACTGGTGATCAGTGCACAGAGGGAGCACATCCAGGATTCCCAGACATCCAGCAATGTGCTCTGAGCCACCCCTCAGTGCCTGGGAATCCTTAGCAAAGGTTTAAAAAAAAAAGCAAAAAAAACCCCCCAACCTCAAATTTCATTTTTACCCAGAAAAAGTATCCACATCCAGGGTATAATAATCTGAGAAAGCAGTTTATCTTAATTTGAATAAAAGGAACAGGAATCCATGATCCTACTTTGCTCCCTAAAACCAGGACCACCTATGATTATAATTAAATATATTTAAATATATTAAATACAGATCAGAAAAGCCACATTTGCATGAATTCTCTTCTAGCCCTAAAGATGACCTTTCCAGGTCAGGCTGGCAGGGTGGGCAGGAGTCCTGCTGAAGCTTAGCTCACAGTATTCATCAAACTCATTCATTCTAGAAAGTTACACCCAGTTCTCAGCAAAACAATTATTTAAAAAAGTATTATTAAAAATATTAAAGCCTCAAAAATGAGGGAGTCCATTCAGAGTAAAGCACCAACAGCATCAAAGTTTTCTCTCCACAAAAGTTTATAAATATATCTCACCATAATTATAATTATATCTCTATAATATCAAGCACCTCCTCTGACCATTCTGCAATAACAAGCAGTAATTCTATTTCCAGTGTAAATCATTTCAATTCTGACATCTTCACTGGGGACTAAATAACATGTGACCTTATCTAACTTAAATCTGGTATTAATTTTAACAAGGAAAAAAAATGCTTTATGAAATTCAGGAGCTTAAGGGTAACTGGGGGGATCCAGGTCTGCCTCAAAGGGTAGCATATGGACTTCATTTTCCCTACATTTTTCACCAAGTTCTAGGAACTACAGTAATGTTTTGCTATAGGGTGCCACAAAACTAACTCTGAATCTTGCCCAGAAGAATCAGAGTCTGAATGGTGCACTGGGCAAGGGAGATTTGGAACATCTGAATAACAATTATTAAACCTTACACTGATTTCTTTTCTTTAAAAAATTAATTGCCTTCTTCGAAAAGTAGGATTATGACTCTATTATGAAATATAGATAAAACTTCCAGTTATGATTTTAAGTGAAGAATTAAATTCAGGAAGTTACACTGTTATGAGTAAAAAAAAATGATCCTTTAGGAGACCTGTGATATAAATTTGCCAAAAAACTTCCTGACTCTTGAACATCAACATTCTGAACTTCAATGGGAAAGACTTCTCCATCCTGAAGGTCTTTTCATCTCTGTACACATAATTTTCTCTCTTGTATTGCTTGTTTCCTCCTAAATACTTTCATGCCACCAAGACAACCTGCTGTCTATCCATGCCTTCAAAAGCAGGGAAATCTACATTTTTTTTGGCACTGATATCTGGTGAGGACAACCTGCACACCCACATGCTCTGCTACATATTTCACTTGAATCAGAGATCTCATCATTCCATTGATTTTACTTGTGTTACTGACAAAATATCTTCATTGTCTCATTTTAAAGTTTACAAGTAAGTTATCTGAAAAGCTCTTGGTTTTGTCATAACACCCACCTATTAATTTTCTTGTCCCCCAGCTCTTGTGCAGACAATAATGATGCACTGAGGCTCCTCTTTGCTCTCCCTCCAAACAAACACCTTTCCCAATCCAGCTCTGCTCCATTCTGCACCTCTCATTGTTCCTTTTCAATATTTTTCCCTGCTAGGACAGAGGAAACCAATCTGGCAGAGATACGAGGGTACCTGGCACTTAGATAACATTCTGTGCTGCTTCCATGGTTTGTTTTGTTCTGATTCCTTCCACCACAACCCTTACCTGCCCTTTGTGGCTTTGATGACCAAAAGTAGATTCTCTCTTTGTAGTTTGGATGGAAAACACAAAGTAACACATTGATATGGGATTGATTATCATGACAGTCATTGAAACTGATATGGGGAAGAGAAGAACCTCAAAACGACAAGGTTTGGTTTGCAGGTCTTTACTTTTTTCTGTTCATCAGGTGTAACACCTAAGAAAGTTTCACAGTGGGACTTCAAAAGAGTTCAAGGTCAGGCTGGGGCTTGGAGCAACCTGGGATAGTGGATGTCCCAAGGTGGGAGGAATGAAATGAGATTTTAGGTACCTTCCACCCCAAGCTATTCTTTGAATCTGATAAATCTAGTGAGTGTTAAAAATTATAATAATAATAAAATACACTAATTCATCAACAACTAAGATGAAATCTCTCGATAAACCACTTTTAAAAATGGTTATTGAGTTATTTATTAAATCTGGGAAGAAATGGTGCAGAGTTCCCATTCTCCTTTCCCACTAGAAGGTCACATTTCATTTTGCAGCTTCACCAGCTGCCACAGAACGGGCTGTGACAGCTTCCATCAGGAGCTGCACTGGCTCCAAGGTCATGAGTTTCTCTAGGTAGGAAAAAGGACGAGACCTGGAGCACCTCCCTTGCCACAACAAACCCTGCACCAAATCCAAGCCAAGCACCTTTTCTTGCAAGCTCTCCTTCAATTCACGATGCATCAAAAAACTCAGCTGAAAAGAGCACCAAACAGGCCTCTTGAAGGAAGGACTCCTTCCACAGCATCTCTCCCCTGTGCCCACCAAAAAAAAACCCCAAACAAGTTGAGGAAAGGCATCCTGCTGGACTATTAAAGAGCTTGGAGCCAACAGTCAACACATTAGGTAACCTCATTATCCACTGCCGAGTGCCAAAGGCAAAACAGGTGTGAGGATACCAAAGCAAGAGGAAAGCACAGCCTGTTAAGAGAAATCTGCAGTTTTAAGGGCATTAAAATATTTCCAAATGTTCAGAGAAAAGCCTCACAGCGGAGCAGACGTTCACTAATGGAAAATAAAAGAAAAATGTGAACTGCTGGAAAGGTGCATCACCTTTAAGACACAGCTTGTTTTCCCCCTTTTGCAGTTCAGATTAACCCTGAGACTTGAGGGCTTGAGTTTCCTTTTGTTCTCCAAAGTGTGGAACAGCAAAGAACAATCACTGTCTTTGTCACATTACTGAGTTGATCATTTCACAGGGATGGAACCCTGTGGCTTTTTTTGAGACTCAAGCAATGAGACCATGCCACAGGAGAGGTCATGTCACACTCAGCACCTTGTCCCTTCAACTTCCACTGAGCCACCATTCCCAGGTCAGACCTGGAAGCAGCTGCTCTCAGAAACAGCTGCTCTCAGAAACAGCTGCTCTCAGAAATAGCTGCTCTCAGAAATAGCTGCTCTCAGAAATAGCTGCTAAGCAGTAGCAAGTTCTGGTGAAGTTAGGGGAACTACACAAAGTGAGAATCAATTTTTTTTCTTCAGCCATCGCAATAATCAGATCATGGATCTTTTATCTACTGTGTAGAAATATCTGGGCAAGAAAGTCAAGTCTAGCAGACCTCCAGATGTCAGAGTTTTACATCACTTTGATTTTGCTGCATTTCCTGAGGCATTTAATGTCACAATTTAGCTGAACTTAGTTTTGTCCATTCCCTCAATCTCCACACTCAAACTACACAATTCCCTTCTCTACAAGGTACATAAATGCTTTAACATGGTGTTCTTATGAGGCTGAAGGCTTCACTTTGTTACTAATAACCACCTTCATGAAAAAGGCTAAGTTCCAGAAAAATAATGCAAAAATATTCTTCTATTTCAGCTCTGTATTCAAAACTCAGCTTATTTTCACCAAAATGTACTTCCACACACCTCCTGCAGATGCTGCAGGACACGTTGATGAAATCTGAATTTCAAAGGACACCTGATGCTCAGAGCTTGCAAGTTGAAGACCACATGGGTTTCATTTATAAATTTTAGTTATTTCAGCGAAGCCATAGGATTTGCAGAGCTGACTGAAGCTGGAGAGGATGACTCCTGTTTATGAGGGGAACACTGCACCACCTGAGAGTTCAAATCCCATGAGAATTATTTACTAGCACCTTAGATATTTTTCAAAACACAATAATGAGATTTCATCTTTATCAGCCATGAGAAATTGGTTGGCAAGGATATACACAGAGAGTGTGAAGGACAGAAGGGAAAAAGAGTTTTGATTGTATATTATTTGCAAGCTGTCTTCAAAGTGTGGTTTAGTGGTTTAAATGGAAAACTCAGCCCAGTGGAGCCCAGTCCCCGGCCTCAGCCATGCCATGCTTGGGATTGTTGGCCACAATAATTTAGCAACACTTTTTGTCCATTCTTCCCTTACCTGTGAAAAACTTGACAAGAAGTTGGAAGCTTTTTATAAACTCTTCAGTGGGCCAGTGGAAAGGCTGGGCGAGCAGCACACGGCTCACTTGGTGACACAAAACCCCCAGGGCAGGGATTCTCACACAGCCACTCAGGGAAAAAAATTCACCTTGCAGGGAAACACTCTGAGCTCCAGCCTGCAGATCTCTCTCCTCACACAACTGCTTCCAGCAGGTACATCTGCTCTTTAACAGGCAAGCAACACAATTTCATTTACCATTTAACAAGAACAAAGTTTCCTACACTTTTTCCACCCTTCCACTATCAATCTGCTCCAGCGCCAACCTCTGTGTCATTATTTCCACAGAACCATGTAGACTGTTTTATTGAAAAAGTCTTTCCAGAAGTTTTTGTTGAAACACCACTTTGAAGACAATCTATGCACAACTCAAATGCCACATTTGGGGTTTTTTTTTCAGATGTCACTGTTTTTCTCCAGGCTTTTAAGAACTCAGGAACATTCTTTCAATTATATCTCTGATCGATCCAAAAATGTAGAGTCTCAAGAAGCATCTGAAGCAAATTCTAGGTTTCCAATCACTTTAACCTATACTTGTGTGTTTCAAAACAGCTCCTTCAGAAGCTGCAAAATCAGGAAATAAACAGTAAAAAAAAAAAATATATAAAACCAGTATTAAGGAAAGAGGAATAATCTCAAAACAGCACCTTCAGAAGCTGTAAAATCAGGAAATAAATAGTGAAAAAAAAATATATAAAACCAGTATTAAGGAAAGAGGAATAATCTCTGTTGTTGAGCTTGCTCATGTGGATTTAGTAGCAATTTAACCTCTTTTATCCTGCTGGACAAAGCTGAAGGAATGGATTAAATGAGAACTTTGGGAGGGACTAATAAAAGATGGCACAGGCAACATCACTGTAGGAACATGACAGTGCCCATGGCTGTTGCTGTGCTGGGAGCCTGCACACTAAATAAAGCTCACTAAACCTAAACTGGAGTTAGGGTCCTTTAGGAGGAAATTCCCTCAAAACAAAGCGCAGTGGAAATCACAAAATGAACAAAATGAGTGCAAGCAGATCCTGGCAGTGAGTCCCCCTTCGCACACACACTTCTCTAATGTTTCTCTTGACTGACTCTTGTGCTGAAATGAGTTCATATGACAAGTCTGATTTTTTCCTCTACAGATCACCACACTTTTCCAGCACAAATAACCCTGAGTATAAATCATATACTTGCTGAAATGCTTAAATTGGCATGTTATCTCATGTAAGAGCAAGGTACCAAGATCTCCCTTGTAGAGACGTGGTATTTTTTTGTTAGGCAAATTGCACTGTTTTTTTCTTTATATAATGCTTCTGTAGGATATTCAACATTTTTCCCTCCTCTGATAAAAGATATAGACTGATAACTCAGTATGTCTGTGCTGTTCTTCACTCATGTATTTCAAAATGCAGATAATTATCACCAATTTAATAATGAAAATCCTGATAAAAAGATCTTTCTTCTCTTTCCAGCAGTAAAACATGGAACAAAATTTGTGAGTCTGAACACTCAGTTCAATAGGTTTTCCAAATAATTTACATCCCATTATAAAATAATTAGACTGGCTCAGACTACAAAATGACCTTAAGGAAAGTTCAGGAATTTTGGGTCCTGGGATGTGCACCAGACTCCCACGTCTGCTCAAAACAAGTCTTAACATCAACAGTTCAGCAAACACTGAAATTAAGAATTTCTGTGCTTGGTTCTATTCACTCCAATCTCAGCATTTCTTTTCTCCAAGCCAGCCCTTGTTTCAGCATCCCCTTTCCTTCCAGGGAGTCACATCTCCTGGGCTCTCCAGCTCCCAACCCTTTCCCATCTGTCTGGAGAACAAGACATTGACACTGGGAGCCACTTTGGAATGGGTAACATTTGAATTCTGTATATAGCCCTTTGTAAAAGCACCACTTTCCCTCATCTTTCCTTTATTCAACTCCTCTTTTCCACAAAAAAAAAAACTTAACTCCCTGGAGATGCCAGGCTGAAAAAGAATATATGATATCACTCTGTCTGGAGACAGGGGTGGAGGCACATGGGGAACTTCAGACACATCCCTGGGCTGCTGCTAAAAGGATGAATGTTCCATGAGTAGGATGAGAAGAAAGAAGACAGAATTTCATCACAAAACATTCAGCTTAGGCATGTAAGGAATTACCCAGCAGTTGCAGCTTAATTAACTAAACTGCTGGAATGGCATCACTGGGGTTTGCAAGAACAGGGGAGTTGAAAGTGCTGGAAGGAAACCAGGTGGAGCTTGGTTGTACTCACTTGGTGGGCAAAAACATCTTAAAAAGCCACCCATCCTTATGTGCTGGGCTTCAGTTCAGAGCAGGAGAGTGGCACAGACACAGGCAGGGCACAAATCAGCAGCAGGCAGGGTGAAAAGAGACAGGATCTGGTGGGGCAGGTGCAGAGGAGGTCACAGAGATGCTCCATGGGCAGGAGCCAGGCTGGGTGACCTGGGGATGCTCACCCTGAACACTTCTTGGGATCTTTCAGCACTTAAAAGTGGCCTACAAGAAACATGGGGACTGTAGATCTGACACCGAATTAAACTTAAGCTCCTGAATCAGTGGGGAAGAAAAGAATCAATTATAATTAGCTGGTGAAAATCAGCTTGATTCATGCCTTGCAGTCTTTATTCATCACTGTCCTCTCTCACTCAAAGTCACTGAATATTTAGCCAGGATTTTATTTTCTTACTTTACCAGTATCAGGCTTTTTCCTCCTCACTTGTGCAAAATTATTAAATGAATCAGTTTCCCTTTAAGAGCTGGATGGTCCTGCCAGCTTAGCCAACATGAAGCATTTCCAAAAGAAGTTTCTTGCTCATCGCAGTAAGGAACAAAATATTTTAAAACCCCAAACTTCAAAATCCCAGATGGTCTTGAAGCCCTTTTAAAATAAACTGTGCGAGTTTACAGTCAAATCTGCCCAAGAAACTCTTCTAATGGAGACTGAAAACTATAAATGCTCTTAGTTTATTAAAAAATGATTTGACACCAGCGCAGACTATTTCAATTTTTTTCCTCACATTGCAGAGCTAGACACACTTCTCAAAATATTTGCTTTCAACAAAGTGACAGCAGCCCCTCAAGAAGTGTTATGTATGAGCCAATATTCGAATTTTTTGTTATATTTCATATTACATTGTCTGTTGAATAAGATGTTTTAAAAACATTAACGTGCTATAGAATTTCAGACTCTTAATCATTCTGACAGGTTTTCTGAAACTCTTCAGAGCAACATTTGAGCAACGACCCCGTGCAATACACGGCACTGAGACTGGGGGAAGGGG
This sequence comes from Sialia sialis, assembly GCA_009812075.1. NCBI lineage: Eukaryota > Metazoa > Chordata > Aves > Passeriformes > Turdidae > Sialia > Sialia sialis. The sequence goes on from VRYO01000570.1 coordinate 1,599,749, forward strand.
AGAGGAGAGCTGCAAAGGCCTCTGCTCTCAAACACATGCATTCATTAGAAGAGAAAAATGCCTAGAAATTTGGCACTAGGAAGAGTGTTTAAATGAAGCCTGCCTGAGGGGATAGCCCTGACTTGCACTCTTACCAAGGGGATGGATATCATGTGAATTTAACAAGAATTACGTACCAGGTTAAAAATCTCCCTGTGAGAAACCACAGCGCCGTGCCACGCTCTGCTCCACTGCAGGGAAATGAAGGCACATCCAGGCACAGGCTCCACAAACACGTCCTGACCAAAATGGCAACAAGCTACCACCAAAATTCTCTGTATTCTGGACTTTTGGGGTGAATTTGGATCCAAACTTATTAACAAATAGGGTTTAAGGGCAGCTTATTTGGAGCGCTGATTATTTTACACCTTAACTCCAGTTTTTCAGCGTATCCCCAACCCAATTTTTTAATTTTTAGACTTTTATTCAACTCTTAGATTGCAGCTCTCTGGAAGGAATACTCAAATGCCAGAGTCCATGTGCCAGTCTCTGTGCTCCCATCAGAAAAAACAAACCCACAGCAACAAATTCAACATGGACTTGCTTTTCCAAACCACAATTATTCAAGAAATACTTGGGGACCAAAACAAAGCAACTTTCGTTCACACTACAGAAAAAAATCCTATATTGGCCTGGAGCTTTTGGTACTCATTTTTCCCCATAACTAATTTCAAATATCTATAAATAAAAAATAGTCTTTTGTACAGGGATCTATTGTAGCTCAAACACCACAATAGGGGACAAACATGGAAAGGATTTATAGATTTTTGGTCTATATACTTCCCCTTTTGGAGAAAGCTTTCATGAAAAGGACCTCATACTTTGCTTTTCAAAGCATTACAGTCAGCAAAATAAACTAAAAGTTGAACATACATTTTTAGCATAACGTCACATTCAGGGGGAGACAATTCCCTAACAAACTACAAGTTAACCAGCCACTTTCACCCATTTTAAACTTATGATGGAGATTAATATTCTGTATGAGCCGCTTCCCCCAGCAGACTCAGCTCCAATTCAGCATCTGGAGGCTGATGAAATTTCTCTTTTGCCCATTTTCACAGCTGCAGCAAAGCAGCCAGAGAAGGTCGAGTGATTAACCTGAGTTTGCTGAGTGAGTCAGTGCAGCAGGATTACAATCATTAGCACTCCTGCCTGCCAGGCTCAGCCCTGCAGCTTCTCCTGCCACATGCACAGCCCTCACCAGCTCTGGCACACAAAAATGATGGACTAGTTAGTGCCAGGCACTGAGAGAAAGAAAAAAATGTTTCTAGACACAGCAGTGTCAGAGCTCCCAGCCTTGATCTGGGGACACCCTTCATCCCCAGCACAGCTCTGCCAACACTTGTCACTGCTGGCCTGTCAAACCAGGGACTGCCTGCTGAGCCAGATGGAGAGGTGGCTGTGGAACCAGACAATTCATTGGAAAATTCAACACCAGCTTGCACCTGCAGCTAGCAGCTCACTGACACTGCAGAAAGCAAACAGTCCGAGCAGCCAAGCCACAAATCAGTGGTGTGCTCACCTCCTGCCCACAGCAGTACCTGGCTGTAAATACTCACCTGTAGTGCAGCTAGAACCACAAACACAACCTCATAGAAAGCTTGCTTCCATGGTGGAGATGACAGCAGCTCCACATCAAGATTTGGGCAATCTTACTTTATTAAATCAGAGTTTAGGTCATGGACACAGCTCTGACTGTCCCTTCCCTGCACCACAGAGCTTTAATCAGGTTGGTGCCATCATCCTGCAAGGGCTTGCAGTATCCAAATCTCCAAATCCAAAATCTCATTAAAAAAAATCCAAATCTCCAAATCCAAAATCTCTTGAAAAAAAGTGTTCTCATAGCCCAGTTTTATACATCCAAGAATCTGGGGAGCCTTAGAACTGTCATCTTTGGTCAGATTTGTGAGCACTTTTCTGAAACAACACTCCAAAGCCCCTGTGGGTCACCTCCTGATGGTTTGTAATATTAATCAATCACATCTAATACACTTGACTTCCTGCACAAGAACTAGAATGTGTTTCACTGCATGGATTCACTGCCAAAATCCTGCAGCTGGTGTCACAGGGTGGTGGCATTTGTCACATCACAGCACTGTGTAGGAGACAGATTGAACAGCCAGCTTACTCTGCTCTTCAGCCAATGGCACAGGATAGAGATGGAAGATTTGAGAACCACAAACAGATGGGAAATATATCTAACTCTAGAAAGGAGCACATTTATCTTACACCAGGGTTTAATTTATTTCAGGTTTTCCTCAGGATGTTACAGGTACAGCTCAGAGCAACACAAACCAGCAAAGATATGAATACAGGAACCCTAAGCACTGTTTGTTTTTAGACAGCACTCCTGGGAATCCTGGACATCAGCAGCAGAGGGGAAGAGTCAGGTGCAGGCCAAGATAGCCAGAGCCACCTGATGCTGTCCCAAAGCCATTGTCTCTTCACTCTCACATTTATTGTCTCTTGAAAACAGAACTTTTCCAAAGTGATCTTCATTCCTGCTGCAAGGAATATTTCCAGAGAGTGCAGAACTCAAATGAACCCTGAGACAGCCAAGCATGCACAAACCAAGGCAGAATAGCTGCACTTGTTTATCACATTTTACAGTAGGATTCCTCAAAACTATTTATCACATTTTATAGTAGGACTCCTCAAAACTATTGAACAAACCAAATATTGCCTTTTGTTTGAATACAAGGCCTTTGATACTTAAAAGAATTATAGAACAACGAAAAGAAAACAAGCACAGTGCATATGCCATTATTTCCAAGCCATTTGTCCCCATTTCAGTCCCGGGCTGATCTTTTAAACCAGATAAATCTGCCACCAACTGGCAAGTCCTTTGAATTCCTTGGTTCTGAAGAATTCAGTAGTCCCTAGAGTTCTTAAAATTCCAACTGCACACAGAGGAGCATGACCACATCTGCAAGCTCCATGTTCTTCCCTCAGCCATCCCTTTTGGAAGGTTCTGCATGGGGAGGAGAACCAAGCAGAGTCTAACCAGCAGAAGGATTGCTCCAGCCAAGCAGAAACATCCAACTTTTCACCAGCTCCAGACCAAACACTTCCAGGAAGGGACCTCATTTCCAGCCAACAGAGCCCACACAACAAAGCCCTTAGTCCTTCATTAGTATTTAGATTAGAAATTTTCTAAATCAAGATGGCAGTGAAAGGTAGGTGTGTGTTTCTAATGACAGGTTTTTACAGAGGAAAACCCAAAGGTTTTTCTCTAAGCTGCACAAGGAGGGGAAATGTCACCTGCTCCCAGGTGTCAGCAGTGACCCAGCCCCAGTCTCCTGTCTGAGGGTCCCTGGGGACAGGGCAGGGACAAACCTGCTGGGACAAACCTGCTGGGACTGCTCATGCAAGCAGGCAGGGATGCCTGGGCTCTTTCTGCCCTAGGAAACACCATCTGCAGCTGTGAAATTCCCTGAGTGGGTGAAGGAAACAGGTGGCAAACAGGAGCAAATGGGTAAAATGTTCCCCTCACTGCATGTGAAATCCCTTATTCCAATGGGCTGCAATACAAAGAAGTAAAGCTGATTTTTATCTAAGCTGGCAGTAAACAGGGTCAAATATTTAACTGTTTCTGTGGCAACTTCCCCACTGTTTTTCAGTTTTTAATTTTTCTTTTTAATAATGCCAACAAGGCCAGAATGCTGCAGAGCTACAGATCACAAGGATGTGAACAAAGGTGAAGGGGCAAACACCAAGTGCCAAATGAAGAAAATAAATGCTCATGGTAAAGAGCAAACAGTGGTACCAGATAGAAGAATTCAGTTTCACCAACACTGGATTTATTGTGCATGGTTTAGTCAAATGATTTATATGGATTACACCACATTTTCCCTTTTTGTAGTTTGCCTTGGTAATCAAAAAGTCTTTTTGTAATTTACATTAATAGCTTTGCAACATTGTGGAAAATATTAAAAAAGACCTTTATATTTTTGGCACCTCCTACTTCAGAGGACTGCACACAATCAAAGCTCTTTGAAGCGTTCCAAAGGCTTTGGCAAGAGTTTGAGGTACACCCAAAATGTCATGAAAGACCCTGTACAGAATCCTCAGAAAAGCTGGTCAGTGAGTGGCCAGGTCAACAGTTTTCTTAGGCCTGAGTCCGCAGCATGGCCCTGCCAGCAAGAAAAAACATTACAGATCCAAGGCACTTCCATTATCTGAAATCATCAGGTTTGAATAATAATAATAATAATAATAATAATGAGACATGCTATGGAAGTGTTATTTCTGCAGTTAGTGCATCCCAAGTTGGGGAATGTTTTCAGGCTATAAAAGGATGTCAGCACAGAAGATTTCTGAATTAAATCAATTAAGAACTAGCACATGTTGCTGCCTCAACAACACAAGAAAACAAAGCACAGCCAAGTGTAGAGCAGTAACCCAAGGGTGGAACTCAAAAGCCTGAGTTTGTGATTGTACCTGCTATTCTGGACAACCATGCCCTCCTTTTCTTATCTATATTTCCTTATTCATAAAAGGATCCTGTCTCAGAACAGGGTTGAAAGTATAAAATGGAAGTTTTGTAAACACAAAGATGTTAATTGTTGAATTTGTGTCGATGCACTGTGCAGTGCTGGTTGTGGTCTGTAACACACAGCTCAGCCTAGTGACAAATAAACTGCCATCATAAAACTGACATCAAGAACATGATGCTGGAAAGAAAACAAGAAGAGTTTTGGTGCATCTTGCCTGTCAATTCATAAAATATTACTTAATTACTGCTCCTTCAAAGCAAAGCATAAAATGCAGGATGAAATGCATGGTAAGAAAGAACAGAAAGTGTGTGAGGCTGAATTCATGGCCCCAAATTCCAGCTAAAGACAAACTTTTTCCAAAACTTCCCATCAGGATTATGTGTTTCTATCACTTCTGTAAATGTAATTATCTTGCTTTTCTTTCACCTCTTCCCTGCTGTCTTTGTGAGCTTCAGGAAAATGTGAATCAGAACAGGATTGGTGCCAGTGCTGGGCACTAAGCAGAGACACTAAAAGGCATCTGCCCATACACTGCATATTTGGAACCGTTCAACAAATTACAAAGATACATTAAAAAGAAGGAGTAAAAATCTGTTAGTACAAGAGAATGCAAATATAACAACTGAGGTAAAATGCACCCAGAAATCCCCAACAAAATTCTGGTTCCCAGAAGAACTGGTGATTTCCCACGTGATTCCCAAACTAGTGAGGAGGCTTTGGAGCACCGGTTCAGTTTCCTAAAGAAGATGAACTGAGAAGAATCACAAAGAAATCTCTTTCTGCTTTCCAAGCTGTCAGTCCCCACACAGGGAGAAGAACAACATCTGACCTCAGAGCTCTTGCTCCTCCACGCTCTGCCAGGAGGATGAGGTGGAACTTGCAGCAAATATTTGCTATCACTAAGGTACCAGGCCTGCACACAACCAATGCCTACATTTTCTGCTTTAAGAACATAAAAATCAGAGCTTTCATTGTTAAGCCAGAGCCAAATCTTGTTCCAAAGATATGCGAGACCTATAGCAGCTTCTCCCAGGGCCAGGATTCAGTAACTCTAGGAGAAAGCTAGGGACGTCTAGAATTTCCCCATATACATATTTCATTTTACACACAGTGAATCATCCTAGAAAAACGCTTTCCAAACACTTTCAGACAAGCTGGATATGTGGTATTTGGATAAAGCAGTATTTGAACATCATGGAATAAGAGAAACAAAATGGATTTTTTTACAGACCCAGAAGAACAGGTTTTTAAAACCAAACTCATCACATCTTACAGAAGGATCTCTTTTCCTTGCACTGAATATTAAACAGAAATAATCAGAAAAGAGAATAAACCTTCATGTTTAAAAATCAAAGCACAGAGAGCAGCTCCCCTGCAGCAGGGTGACAGTGATCAGATCTGTAATTCCAGGCAGCAGATAAAAGCTGTGATGAATTAGCACCACAGAACCAGGCACTGAGTTTTCCCTGGTTCTCACTGTTCTGCATCACTGGATTCCAGGAGTTAGTTAAAATCTGACTACATATGACCACGATTGACTTCCAAATTTTTGCAGCTATTAAGATAGAAGTTACTGTTAACATCTGGATCAGCCCAGCTTCAGAATCCACCCAAGCCTGAGCTAATTCCGTATGTAATCATGTTGACTCCAGTTTTAACAGTGACAAGATGTAAACCTTGTCCACACGCTCAACAAGAAAGGGAAGCAGGAATTTATCTCTTAAAATAAAATAGCAGTGATTAATAAATCTCTCTTTGGAGGAATACTTCTAATACAAAGCGATTCCAGGCAGAATATTCCATGCCAAATCAAATACTCTTATGAAAAGACAATTTCTGCCAGTTCCTATGTCCAAAAATCTTTAAAAATTGGAAAAATGAAAGTGTTTGCCCTCTTTCCATGAAAGCTCAGAGTGCTGGGCACCAGGAAACAATGTTCCCACCAACCTCCAGTAACTGAAGTAAATAATAATTCCAGACTTATGAGAAGTAATTTGATTCATTCCACTGTGTGGAAAAAGGAATAAAAAAAGAAAATGAAAAACCAAACAACCCAAAACAACCAAAAAAAGAGGCAACTCCTTCTGATGCTGTTAAAACTTCCCTACAAAGATAGCTGCATTGTGTAAAAATTCACATTTCTTGTCCCCCAGTACTGTCCAGCTAAAGAGAAGATGCTTTCCCCTCCCAGGGGATTTGGAAAAGCTGTCAGAACCACAACAGAAAGAAGGCACAAACTGTTTATTTATTTTTCAAAACATTTTCCCTTCCTATAGAAAGCTTATAAAGATGACTAAGTTACAAAGTTCAGGCGAGAAGAGGAGCAAGCAGTTGCAGAAACGCTTTAGTCAAAGTACCAAACAGAGCTAGTGGAAATTGTACCTTCCCTCCCAAGAAAACACACAAGTATTTTCCAGAAATACTAGAAAAACTTTGACTCCATTTGAAATTCAAACAAAGCAAACCAAACAGCCAACAACCATAAAAAAAAAAAAAAAAAGCCCAACTAAACAAACCCACAAAGGCATGCAGAAACAAAAACAAGCAATGCTGAAAATAAAATGTACCATAATTGACAACCAGTGTTCTAAGCTCTATTTCAATTTATCACCAGCCTTAAAAAAATATGAATATAATAATTTCTCACATAAATGCAGATAATATTGATAAGGACAGCCTTAACCAAGAATATAAAATGTTTAGAGGGTTTTCAATGAGGAAGTCAGACCCAGCCCCATGTGCCAGTGAAGTAAAGGGCTCTGGAAATAACTGTGTGTGGTTCAGAGGATCTCCATCCCAGGTCTATCATTTATCTGATATATCAGATATATCTTATTTTTCCATTTAAAGCTTCATAGCCCCCTGCTCAGGCTCTCATGTCCATGCTTTATTTTACAACAGCATCACTCTACAACATCTCCATCACCAAATAACTCTTATTTTGGGGAACTGGAATGAGATGCAGAAACTCTTCCTATTTTTATTTTTTAAACTAAGGAATGTAATTCTCCTGAAAAAGCATCTCAAACTGGTTCTCAAACAACCTTCACCAGTCATGGGCAATCTGAGATATTGCAAAATTTGCCTCTGCTCTTCAAGGATGATAACACAGCCCCAGCTCCAGCCCATTCTTTATCTGCTGGCTTGTCCCTGCTTCTCAATTTTCTCTATCCATTTTTCCTCCACTATGGCAACCTCGAATTTATAAACTCAATTTTGATATCAAAAGCAGATATCACACTCAAACTAAATCCCAGGCTGAGCACCCAAATAGTGGGCATTAAGTTCTGGACAAAAGTCTCGTTGAGACACACTTGAACATTTTCAGCCAAGCAACTGAACAGAGAACCTGGCAAAATATTCAACTGAGAAACACCAGAAGTCTCATCATTAAAAAAAAAATTAAAAATGTCATTGCCTGACTAATTTCAAATCCTCTAGAAAAAACTCCACCATGCCATAAGTTCCACTGCATGAAACACAAGCCATATTGAGTCAGTCCTGGCAAAATCTGCAGGAAATGCCAAGAAAAAGTTTTGATGGAAACGTTGCTTAACAGAATTACTGCGAACGCTGATGAGAACTCTCCAATGAGAGCAAGGAAGCCAAACAGAGTTAAGAAAATCCTATTGTCTCCTCTCCATTGTAAGGCTTTAGAATCTGCAGCAGCAGAGTCAGCAGCTGTGCTGAGATCTTCACTTCAGAAAGACAAGCACCAAAGAGAGATGTCATCTTCCTTGAGAGGGAAAACGCCACCTGGAAATGACACCTGCAAGAGGGAGACCTGTCCTTCCCAGATGTAGTGTCACATCTCTTCCAGATGTGTTCCTGCTCTCCTGGCAGCCCAGGGCAGCCTGAGGTGTTTTAAAATATCTGTGCAGATATTTACAGAACAACTCTGATCCTTCCAATGGAGCAGGAAGCTTTTTAGTGCTCTCCCCAGCAGCACAGAATGTACAGGCATTGTCCAAAGGAGGGACACATGTCAGACTGCACATCTGACCAGCTCCAAGCTCCATCCAGCCTATCTCAAGTAATTGTGTTAACTGGAACATGTATTTGACGCTTCTCTTCCAGCCTTGACCCATTTTCCACTCCAAGTTGATCAAGGGGCTTCTCTTCCATGAGCTTCCTCTGCCTGTTCTGAAACCTCTCAAGTTTGGAGCACTCACAGTGCTCTTTGGAAGTTCCACAGGTCAGCTCCTCATCCCGTGAGGACTCTTCTCTTGCTCCATTTTGAGTGAGCCTCAACAGCTTCACAAGATATCCCTTAGTTCTGTATCAAGAGAAGTTATAAACACTTGACCCTCTCTGTGCCATGGAGACTGTGCAAATACCCAACATTTTGTTTCCTTCCAGACCGAAGGCCTTACTTTTTTCTAATATTGAATTGGCTTGATCCATAGTTTTTTCCACCTTTTTTGTCCTTCCCTGTTACATATTCACTTTTATGTCCTCTTAGTGATAGCACACAAGAAGTAGGCAAGTCAGAATTTTCTAATCCAATACTACCAGTGCACAAGAACTCATTTCCTTTCTTCCTCACGCTGTTGCCAGAGACTGAGGAGATCTTTCCTTGGAACTGCTGTCATCACCCCCAAGATCTTGCTACACATTTCATATATGAAGCCATTATTGTCATTTCCCCATATGCATAATTTTGTGCTTTCTTTATGCTGAATTACCTCAGCCATTTTATTGCTAAGTCAGCCTCTAAGTCTTTCTGAAATTTGTTCTAACCTATGTCATTCCTCTTGTTACACATAATGCTGAACACTGATACAGGCTTGAAATTTTAAGGACAGAGTTTATCTGGGGTGATTGAGTATATTTTTAGAAAGATATTATAATGAATTATTCCAGAGAGAGACTACATTATTCCAGGAGGATATTCAACTCCACTTGCTGTTAGAAAAATATATCACAATACAAATTTCCAAGAGTTCTCCAAGGTTCATTGCTCTATTTCAAAAGCAAATCATCTGCAACTCCTCTTTCCACTGAGCACACAGACTTTTTTTTTCTGCAGAAAAGTTCAAACAGTCGTACAGGAAACTGAAGCAGTAAGTTTTAAATCCCTCTATCCTACACTCTGGAGCTGCTCTGTGGGGCTGCAATGTCCCTCTCACCTGAGAGCCCAGGACAGAGCCTCAGTAACTCCACCTTTACAAACACAGGGAATTGGCAGCTCCTCTGCTATGGAGCAGCTTCCATAGGTGAGGAATTGTTCTGCTTTTCCCAAGTTCCAGGTATGAGAGGGAGGAACAGAAGCTTTTCTTGTTTTACTCACAATGAAGACACCAGGCTTACCAAAAGTTGCCCATGATCAACTCTTAAATGTTGTCTCTGCACAGCTACAGGCCAAAACCAGAACCTCACCTCTCTTTTTTCAAGCTGCCAAAAAGGAATTTAGGCTTCTGTTGCAAACATTTGAATGTATCTGAATTTTATGCAGCTCCTCAGTTTCACAGTATAGAATTTGTAGTGTGAAACACTTAGGTCAGAGAGACTGGCTGTGCTGGAAGTTCACAGGGATTCAAAGGAAAATCAAATCAGATAATGAAAGAAATTCAGAGGGGTTTAAGGCACAGTCTGCAGCAGTTCTTGAATACAGAATTCTGTATCTTGCTTGGGAAAATATCCCTAAAATAATACTGTAATATTTTTCCCTAGGTTTATCACTAGGTAAAATGAGGTCCTATTCTGTAAGGCCTCACACCTTATCTAGAGTAATTAATTCCTGTGCCAGGAGCAAGGCAGATAATATAGATAAATAAATAAAAAATCCTGTGCCATTTCCATCCAAATGCAGCCTGGAAGATGATTTGGGGTTCGAGTCCTGCAGCTGACTGTTTGGACCAAGCTGCTCTCAGGCTGCACAGTTATCTGCTGGTGATGACACAAAGGTCCTGGAATGTCCAGGTTGCCCTCCCAACAGTTCTGTGTTTTACACACCAGCCAGTTCATTTGTTCATGCCTCACCTTCCCACTGGGACAAGCTCCCACCTTTAAAGCAGTCATGCACACTACAATAAAAGAAGTTGCAATCATAGTAGACAATCCTTCTTCTGCAGCTAGGAAAGGAGATGGATGTCTTTTCTCCCTGTTATTCTGGATTCTTCTTTACCAGCTCTGAAAACTCAAAGCCATGTGGTAGCAGCTGTGCCTTGACTGCACACCTGTGCTGGAGCTGAAGTGGGGGAAAGTTCAGTCAGGATTACACTGTAGGTGCCAGAACATCTCATTCCTTCCAGAAATATCTCACTGATTTAGCATTTCCCCCCATTTCCCCCCGTGCTTTACCCAGAACACAGATTAGAAGGACAAAGCAATTTCTGGGAGCACTGCAAGAGTTTCCATGGATCTCTGTTGATCCTGGAGCTGTGCTTGCAGAGCTCTATTGATTCAGGACAAAAATAGGTCTCTGGCTGGGCACCGTGGCTTTCCATGGATATCTGCTCATCAGCAGGCCAAAGCAAACTGCACTTCAGTGAAAAAACACCGTGCTCAGGAATTAGACACCACCAAGCTTGGAAACCACTGCAGCCTCAGGGACAGAGAGGCAAGTGCATTGATGGAATACTCTCAGGTTAGTGTCTCTCCTTGTCTACTCATTACTTTAAATTGAATAAAATAAGAAAATTGTGTATGCAGGACATGCAAAGAGAACCTGCCAACCTGCAGAAGAGTTCAGGACAGGACAAGTCAAACAGGCTATCAATGATTATTTTTGTATAGCCCAGCACCACTTGACTGCTGATGATTCCCTTGCAAGGACACACATTTCTGTGGTACTGTTCAGAGCCAGGCAGTCTGAAGTGTCCACTCTCCCCCAGACTTTCATCTTATTACACCACCAGCTCCCACCTTGCTCCCATCTCTTCTTTGTCAAAGCAAGGCCCTGCAGTTTCTCCTCCAACTCAGAAATGCCTGAGCTTGGTTCTAAGAATGCTGGGCTGTTAAAAGCATTATCATTGAAATTAAAGATATCCCCCAAGCTATCTGCAGGTAATTATTTATGACCATACAGCATTCCCTGCTCCATCCATCTTCCCATCCCCAGAATCACCAGTAAGGCTCTGAATTAGCAGCATCCTCTCAAATAGCAACATGCAGAAGCTGAGCAAGAACCCCAGGCATTTTTATTTTTTTTTTTTTAGGAATAAGACTATGAATGCTAAACCTTTCAACATTTCAAGTTAGGTAACTGTTTTACGTCTAATAGTATTTTTGATTCTCATACTTAGTCATTGTATAGATTTCCCGAGTGTTCAACAGCTGGACAAAAAGCTGTGGGATTTTTCAGCACTAAATCTGTGTGAGATACAATTTCCTACTACCCCCTTGTCTCTTTATTAATCCATCAAAATGAAGCAATGCAGTATCTAATTTAAGTTTAGCTGCTCTCAAAACCCTTCTCTACAAGACATTAGTCACACTTGATGCCCTCTGTGTAAAATCCACCGGCACTTCCATTTTCTCCAGGAGTGATAATGCATCACCTACAAGAATGAAGTAAAAAGCATTCCCTGATAAGAATAAAAACTTTAATAGGATGCAGTTTTCCACAAGTGGAAAAAAGCTTTCTTCCAAAAATCCCCTCAATGTATAACAAAGAAGTTTCAATATCTAGAGCAGCTTTCAACAAAGTTGTGGAATACTGAAGTCATAATTTCCACATCTTCCTTGAAAATCTTTCAGCAAAGCAATGGAATTTAGAAAGAGACAGAAAGGAGGTTAACTATTTCTCATTATGACCTTTAAATCAAACAAGTCTTGGTTTTGGGCAAAGCTGAAGAAGAGAAGGCTCTTCCTTGAAGGACAGAATGCACTGAATGAACTTTAAAGAAAATCAGATGGCACTTCCATTCCCTGTAAAGAGGAATACCCTATGACAATATTCTACTATAGAATCACAATATTCTATTCTAGAATCACCCAATGGTTTGGGTTGGAAGGGATCTTAGAGAGTATCTAGTTCCAAACCCCTGCCATGGACAGAGATGTCATTCTGCTGATCACATCCAATCCAACCTTGAACACTCCATGGATGTGGAATCCACAACCTCTGTGGGTAACAATTCAAAAACCCTCTCCTAAAATAAAAACGGCAAGGTTAGAAAAGCTTCTCATTAGGAGCTCAGACCAAACCCAGTATTCCACTCCCTCAACCAAAGGCTTAAAATGCAAACCCAGACTCTCAAGCTGAGCTTATTATAAGGGCCAGCTTGGCATGTGACATCACTTTGGAACACAAGCATCCTTCAATCAATGCAAGCTCTTCTAGAGAATAAGTTTGAAGCAAAAGTATTTCATATGCATTATCTCATTCTGTTCCAATAATTCTGATGATGCTTCATCATGATATCCAAGTGAGGATTTCCACAGCAGCACTGATAAAGGCAGCAGTGGCTGGGCTGTGGAAGCACTTTGGGAGAGTCCAGAATTGCACCCCTGCTGTGCTGCTCTTGTAGAATGGAACAAAAGACACATTTGGGCCAAGGAAATTATCATCCAAGAACTCTAATTCCTATTTTGCATTTGTGGGAAGTGATTCACTTGTAATCACTTAGTAAGTTAACAACACCAAGTGAGATTCAGCCAAGCAGAGTGCTTCATTCACCAGGGCTTGCAAGATACTGTGAGATCCTGTAATGAGGAATTTCTAAGGAAGACAAGAGAGTAAAGAGATTTTTTTTTTTTCTAAAGCTTTAAGATTGTCAAAAAGCAGCAGTTGCCATTTGCTTCTACATAGCTCTGCTTGGGAAACAGCTCCTGAGGCAGAGCTGTGATGGCTCACACACACAGTGCAGTTTTTTCAAAAGCCATTAGAGCCTCAGAAATCCCATCATGGTTAGTTCACATGACTGGAAAACTTCCATGCCAGAAAAACACTCTGCTCACCAGCCTGAGGTAGGGGAGGCTCCTCTGGAATGGAGCTGGTGACCACTTCTTCTCAAGGAAAGACTTTTGCTTTGTTATTTGAACCTGCTTCCTTGAGGGTAAGGAGAAAATTTAGCATGTGAGCAGCCTGGTCAAAAAAGCAAATGCACAGCAATGCAGAAGCAGATCAGAGGGGAGTTTTCCATCCAGCTTTCAGAGCCCACTTACTGAACAGCTGTGGGGAAAGCAGCAATGGATTTTTTACTGTTTCAAAAAGCTCAATTAAAAAGAAATAAATACATTGAAGAGGTGTCAGGAATACTTACAGATATTTCTTCCATTTTAATTTCCTTCCAAAAATAATGCAGTTACCCTCACAGTACAGACAGAAAGTGCCTGTATTTATAAAGTTGTTTACAAGATTCTAATTTAAATGCACATTAGCTCCCACTTCAATATCACTTAGAGTCAAGCAAGTTTTAAGAAGTTCTATGTTCATTGGACTCTCTTATCTTGGTGATATCACATCCTGATGCAGATCAACACTGACACCTGTGATGATTCAGCTCTTATATTGTACCCTTAAATCTCATTCAGCCATTGAGGCCCCCTTCAAAAACAAACAAATAAAAAAAGCAGCAAGAGTTCAAACAAATTTAAAGAACTGCTAAACTCCCACCAACCTGCACTGTGCCCTAAGCTAAAAAGAAAAACTAAATCTGCTCCTTCCCTGATTTTTCTCAGTTGAGTTCTTGCATGGAGCTCATGAATGAAAGAACCAAAACAGTGAAAGAAATTGCAAAACTTGGAAATCCAGATTACACTGAAGGCTCCAGAGATTCCTCTAAATTTGGATTAGCTCCCAAACTCCTAGATGCTTATTTTAATTGAAGCATGATGAGTTTATTCGTTTTTCTCTCATTCTGCTCTGTCATCAGCAGATGCATCTCAAGCTCTTTATTTTCAAATAACGTTATGAAGAATCAGCACCTAGAAGTTCAACCTGATGTGATGTCTTGTGTGTGTGTATATATATATATATATAAAATATATATACATATAAAATATATATACATATGTATACATATATTGTGTATTCCTCTTGCAACTCCAGCCCAGAGTTTCTCACAATTCATTCCAATCGTGGAAAGTTCAGGGGGAAATGGGTTCATCGTGCATTTCCAGCCAGCTCATTCATCTTTGAGCCCTGGAGCAGAGGTGTGACAGCTGCACAGGCTGCAGCCATCCCGGGTCCTGCAGCACTAGATGGCACCCGAGCATTCAGCTCCTCAGAGCTTGCACAGCCCTCCTCTGCTCACCCTCATTCCCAAACAGGCACCTGGATTTTAGCCGGGTCAAGAATGGGGATTTTTAATTCTTTACGTGGGAATGTGTCTTAGAAAAATACCATTAATGTAGCAGTGCCTCATTAAAAACAAAAAAAAAACCCCAAAATTAAATTATTCTTCTGTTCTACATGGGCTAACATTAGTTACTCTAAATTAGTTACTCAAGCAACTTAAAACAGCCTTTAAATTACAGGGAAATTATTATGTTGACATGTTTCTTTACTTGGTGCCACCAACCAGTCAAGAAAAAGTCGCAACTAATTTCTGAAAAATCCGATTGCCTCTGTAAACACTGGACAAGTCAACAGTTGATGGCATGCAAAGATTTAGCTTCCCTGAAACAAGGTCTCTGTGTTCTGCCAAACAAATTGGCATGCACCTCTTACCAGAGCTGTTGGGGTGCAAGGAGGTTCTGTTATCTCTAGACAGCACACTGATAAGGAAATCCAGACCTCAAGCAATTAAATGATATGGTCAAAACCACAGAGGAAATCTGTGTCAGAGCTAGGAAATGAAGCTATTCCAGGTCAGTGACTTAGCCAGGAGGTAAGGACTTGCTGAAAAGTCTTCACATCCAACTAGAAACAGGCAAATTCCCTTCAGGACTCATACAGAGCATCCAAGGATTTGAAATATAGAAGGTAGATCTGAACAGGATGCCATGATCCACCTGCAGACCATCCCCTACATCCAGTGCTCTCCTTTTCTGAAGCAAGGACAAAACAGAGTGCTCTATCCAGTCTCAGAATTATTGCCATGAAGCTTTATAATGGCAGAGAACAGGCAATACCAAGACAACAAATACCTTTTAGGTACATTCCATACCACTGAGAGAAGAAAGGATCACAGCAGACAAACACAAAGTTGTTTTATGCTGGTACTGTGAAAAGCAAGACCAGTAGGAAAAGGATGGCTCAGGAAACTGAGAAATTGGAAGGAACAAAAAGGTTATACAAGCAAAAAGCAAGTGTGCTACGGTTTTATTTAAAATAATAAAGAGGAGAGAGGTCTAGGCCTAGCTAAAGTTTAAATCAAACAATTGAAACTGATTTTAATGTAATTTACACCAGTGCACATGAGGTCAGAATTGGACCCAAAGTGCCCAATCTCTCACCATATCAACACGTTAGCAGGTGGTCAAGACAGTCCAGCTGGAGAATGGGCTCAAATTTTCAATGAGCTAATACACACTAATCTTTCACTTCTGCAGACCCGGATTCAAAACCTCAGCTCATGAACTAAAATTAGTCTGCTGGTTTCATTCTGGTCCCCGCTGGTGCACAGCACAAAAGCACCATAAAAAGTGTCATGAGTGGCAGTCCCTGAGACAGCCCCAGCTCTGGAAGAGCAGGAAATGTTGTAAGTTAGAACTGCAGCACATTGGCACAGCTGTGTTTGGAACTTTATACTCTCTGCCCACACTATGCTTGCTAAAGCCAAATGGTTTTTTCTTCTCGACTTCTGCAAGTGTCACATTTATGCTAAAAAAAATAATAAAAATAAAGCAAGGAAAGAGGAGAACTGCAGAATGAATCATTGCAGTCACTGATTCACACTGTGCATCTGTGGTAAAGGCAGTGATGCTGCATGGGAAATAAATTTGCACAGAGTTTGTTTACAATAAGTGGATGTGGTTTGATTGTTTTAGATTCTTTTTCTTTAGCATAGTAAATACCTTCTTTTTCTCCCATAATAATGGTGCAGACTGCTAGACTGGCTTTGTAACTGTTGAACTCTACTAAGTCAAACCACTGTAAAGACAGAAAATGCTTCCCCTCAAGTGACTGTCCCAGCTCAACTGCTCATGACCCAACCAGGAAACATGGTTCAACTTATTAACACAAAATATTCATAGGTACCCATGACAATTCACTGTACAAACTCCAGCCACATAAACCAAGGATAAATCAGCCACAGGTCAATAAGGAAAAACATCCAACACCTAGGTCCAAGATAACACCATGTATTCACACTGGAACCCAGATTCAATAGTTAGAATCTAAATGAAAAACTCCTGAACTATGCCCTATCCCTCTAAAACCTTTTATTATTGAGACAGCTTTCTTGTAAGTAAAATTTCTCAGTTGAATCATGAAACACCCAGCCAAAGCAGGCAGTGAAAAACAAGGTCTTAAGTAACACATAAGGATTACAGAAATATCAACAGCTATGGACAGCTATGATAGCTTTAAGGTGGCAATAAGGGATCACACTAGACTGAGTTAAAAGGAAATAAGGAGGACTCCACAGATTGAGGAGCTTAATGAATTGTTCTGTTTGACAACTGTGGCTTCACCACATCACAGCATTAAATGGGACTGACTGGAATTAACCAAAGCAGGACCATCAGCTGCCAGCAAAAACACAACCAGCAGGTAACAGCAGCAGCAGGAATTGCTGTCAGTCCCAGGAAACATTTCTCCCCTTTTGCCAAAGCAGCCCTTGTCCCCAAGAGCAATTTTCACTGCGAGGCCAAGGTGGTGCTCCAATATAGTCACAAGCTGCTTCAGCTCCAGCACTCCATGTGCTCTAGAGGGGCAGGAACCAAACAAACCTCCTCTTGTCCTTGCCAGACAAGGACCTGGTACAGCAGCTCATCCACACAGCTACAAATGTGAAAATGCACACAGGCAAACCCAGATTCAAAATTTCTCTTTGCATGAATTTACCCCCTTACCCAGAGACCACCTTTCCTAAACACACATCACGTTCTTTGTCTGGGCTGTACTTTGAGAATAGCTTCTATTTAAGATTTGTCAGCTGCTGGATAAACATGGCAATGACTCCAATTGTGTTTTGGTTCCTCACTCACCTATTTTGGTCTGTGCATCCATCACCAGAGTTGCTTCAAACACAACAATAAGGAAACTGAAATTTCCCTCCCTTTAGTGTGTGAATACACCAAGTAATCCTTGCTAATGGGGTGGAATTCACTGATTTTTTTTAATCTTGTAGGCTTAATGCCTCTAGCAACTCCCTCCCAAGGAAAGGGAAAGCCAAGGTGAGTACACAGGACTGCAGAGCAGAAAGAGAGCAGCTCTATTTCTACAGCAAACCTCAAGGAATAAATAATAAAAATAACCTGCAACCAGCCACAGAACTGAGGTGTTTGAGCTGTGCATTTGCAAGAGGCTCACTATGTTCCCACTGATCACAGAAAACATGGAAATCAAAGTGTGCTCTCTGTGCATTGAGCAGGCTGGCAATGGAAGGTGATTTTCAGTGGCCCAGTCTAAGTGGGTACGGGAACATTTGGATTCTCAAATGTTTACAAGACAAAAGTCAAGAGATTTTTTAAAAAATCAAACAAATTTTGCAATGAGAAAAACAGTCAATCGCCTTCTTGAAAGTTCAGATTTTTGTTTCATGTTCCCAGCTGCTATTGATGTTGGTGCAATACATGAACATGGAACAGCAACAAAGCCTCCAAGGGCAGAGGCCAGGGAGTCCAGCTGATTTCCTAATTGGACAGTGACACAAAAATCTCACATAAAAAGCCCTGAATATACACAACACAGCCAAAGTCAAAAACAGGAGACCCATGTTTATAAAAAAATCTTAATTTCCACTGCAGGAAAGCCTTCCTGGTAGCAGCTCCCTCCTCAGTCACCTCGGTGCATAACAATTTCAGCACTTTTTTGGCTAATTCACACCACTCCACCTCCAGTGCTTACACAGGTGGGAGCTGCCAAACCTGGCGCTTTTGCAGGCAGCTGTGGCAGGAAAAAAAAATATATCCTCAGACTCCAGCCCAAAAGCAAAGTAAGGAAGAAAGGAAAAAATCAATTGACTTCTGCTACCAAGTAAAAACTTTACAGCTGTTTTAAAAGGTACTGAGCTACCAATTTGCTTTTCTATCACACCACTTATTAGGCACTCCTGGCTTCCGTGACCATTTTCTGCTCCAAGCATTTGTGTAATACAAAAGGAGCATAGGGCAAGCACAACGTGTTTAATTAGAAATGTTGTTTGCAGGGGAAGTTACAGAATGGTGTGTTTCACCATAATGATATTTAACCTAATAAAATGGAAAAATTACTTTAAAATAGGTTTTGTCTCCTTTGCATGACAAACATGCTGTTCATGGGAATTACAGCTGATTCACACAATAAAGCAGCTACCAGAAAACTAAAACAGATTTGTGAACAAATCAGCACAGGCCAAAGTGGGTTATGAACCTTTAGGGTGCATCACCTGTGCTGTGGGAACATCATGTAAATGTTTTCATCCCATGGTAAATTAGAAGTAGCTCATCCCTACTCAAAGAGCTGTTGAAAGAATTCCTGCTCCTTTGCCAGCAAGTCCTCTGGCTCTGAGCAGATGTGGTCAGGGAGTGCATGAGACCAAGACCTGGCAAGAGCTACAAATCAAGATACAGCCATTAAACAAGAGCAAATACCAGCCCTGCTGAAAACTTTGTAAATGCTATCACAGGCTTCAGTGAAAATACAATTTTGCCTGCTCTTTTTGGGTTTGTTTCTTAGAAACTACCTCTTCAAAATGCTTAGAGAAGCAAACCTGGCCTTTGATTCAATTCTTTAGTGGTTTTAAAAGACATTTTGAGAAAGCTCTGGTCTGACAGAGCTTCAACTCACATTGTTCCTTCACAAACATCTTTATGTGGGAACATTATCTGGCAGCTCATGAGGACCTCTGGCCCATAGGATTTGCTCTTTTAACAGCAACAAACACATTCATAGTTCAAAAAGCAAAGTCAAGCACAGGTTGTGTGCACACAGAGGCATGGATGAGTTTCCAGGAGTCTCCAGGGAATTCTGACATACAATATAAAGAACTATAATGAGCAAGGGAATTATCTGAATCTTTCTAGATTACCCATTAAAGTGTTTTTCCTCATGCATGTAACATTTTGGATAATAGCAGTAGCATTTAGAATAATTCCTTCTGTAAGCTTGGGATTGTGTCTAATAAAACTAAACACAAAGGCTCTGGAACAAACATCTGATAACCAGAATATTATTACCTACTATTGATCCAAGAACTGAGCTGAAATTTGAGTTATTGCAGTTAGAATGGAAAATATCTGAACTTCCACAGCTGTGATTTCAGATCTCAAAGTAAGTGTCAAATATTCCCTTTATCTTCCCAGAAGCAGGTTATGGTGACATTAGGCCTTGTGTCCTTCAAAACACAGCAATTTATCAACAAAAAATGCAACCCAAAAAACCAAGCCACCTACAAATCACCCCTTGATCTGAGCCACATTATTCAAGCCTTTAATGCCTGAATGTGTCTGGCATTTCTATAAAGATATTAGTCATGATAAAATACCAGTGCATTCATTTTCATAGCAACAAATATTTCTGTTAAATTCCAGAAATCCATTTTTGAAAAACAGTTCAGGTTTTGGATGGGCATAAGTCTCTGGTTAGTGCTTGTATGCCAATTTGACAACTCAGATTGGGAATTTATCTTCTATGTGTCATAAGCTGGGTTAAGATCAAATGTTAAAGGACAAAATTGCACCAAAATGGTTTCCAACTTTCATTCTCCTCATTAAAGACTTTCTTTTAAGTTCTCCAGTAATGGTTAGGATTCATTAATGAATTCAATGGTCTCCTGAGGGCACCTTTGGTTCCCCCTTTCCTGCTCTGGCAGTCCAAATTCACCTGTGTGACTCTGCCCAGCCATTCAACTGAGACAATATAAATTTGAATCAATATATTTCAGTCACTTTTGCATTGTTTGGACTTGGCCACTTTGGCCTCTCCCCTTGGAAATCCCTCCATTACCAAGAAGGCTCAATCAAAGTTCCATCACTTTTTTTTTTTTTCTTAACCCTTTGCCATGGCTGAGCTCCCTGGGAAAACTCAGGGAGAGTGGAAGCTCAGATCCCAAGGAGCAGAGTGAGATGTGGCAGCCCCAATGCAGCAGAAATGTGCTAATTCACTCATCTCACAGAAGAGTTTAACCACAGGCAGTGCTGCCCTGCCTTCCTAACATTCCCCATCCATGGCACGTTGGGATTTTTGCTCCCATAACACAACTTGATCCAATTTCTTTAGCTGAGCACGTGCCCCAGAAGGAGGTCTGTCCTCAGCTTCTGACCACTGCCACATCCCTCAGGAGGAAAAGGAATCCAGAGCTCCTCCCTGAAGTGCTCAGGCTGAACAGCATGTCCCCAAAGCTGGCCAAAAGCATCCCAGCCCTGCACAACCCTCTGCACCAGGCTCAGCTTCACTCAATGGAAAAGTCAATACTGGAGAACAAAATCCTAACAAAAGTAGTATTTTTTTTTTAAGTGCTTGAGAAAGTGAGCATCTCTTTAGCTGTCAGCTCAATTATTCTGTTAAGAATGAATTTGTTGATGTTTCTACAATTCCAGCTTTCCAAAGACCACCCAAGTGGAGTGGGAGAGCAAGAAAGGGGGAAAGGTTTTGTTTTGTTAAGATTAATTAGAGCAGGGCTTAACAATGGGGAAATATGGAGTGTATAAGGACTACTGCAAAGTGACAACCATTACCATGTTATTCTATAGAACTCTTAGAGACTGGGAATGCTCTCCAGCTGAAATCCATCCAAGTTCTCTTCTATCCAATGCTCCATGTTTAGTCCAGGAACATTAATGATGAAAATCTAGACAGCGTTACACAGTGTGAACTATCAGATGAACACTGATGATACTTGATTTTATATTGCCTTTGGCTGAGCCAGTCCATAGAGTTTAAATGAGCTGAATTCTGGCCTGCATCTGCTGTTGAATGAGTAAACAGTAAATCAAACTTAAGACTTCATTACAGGGTTGAAAATCTGTTTTCCTCCAGACCTGGTATAGCACATGATCCAATCAAACACATTATCTGTCAAGCATCCAAAAATGAACCAAATGACTCATAAAAGCAATAAATAAGACATGGTCTCTGCCCCATAATTCTTTACATTGTAAAATTAAAGCAAGACTCCCAGAAAGTCCAAATCCTGCAGAATTAAGTCCTACAATGCAAAGGGAGGATATGGGTTATAGAGTATGATAAAGCAGTTTTTCCCTAGATGAAGGTGTCTCTTCTCCCTCATTTTTTGGTGTAACCCACACATCCATGAGGTTGTTGTAGGACACTCCTGAGTGCAGATGTGGCTGTTGGATTTGTCAGTCCAAAGCTATTTCCAGCAAAGGCTGCTGAATCTCCCCTGACTGCTGCTCCCTCACAAATAACTCAATACAGTCAGCTTCTAAACATTTAAAACATCAAAATCCTAGTGCAGCAATAGCCAAAACTCCCAGCTCCAGAGTGTACTCAGCAGGCATCCATCCCTCTGATTTACAAGCTAGCCTAACAAAATCTTGGCTCAGGAAGAGGGGGGAGAATCCTCCTGTACCCCAGCAAGCCCAGCCCAGGCACAGCTGCTCCCAAGAGCTTTTGCACAGGCAGAGCAGGTTCCAACGACATTTAAACATCCAAACACAGCTGGACATGTCCAAAACCATACACACAAAAATACTGAATAATTCCAGAAACCTCCATTATATTTATTTACATTTTGCAATTAGATACTAAGCCCATTACAGTATAAATATACCTCAATTATTTCTTCTTTTAGGAAGGTCTAGTAGTCAAAAATGCTTTTGGATTTTGTTAATGAAAAGTTGCTAAAATTAGCTGCTTTAAAGTGTAATTATTTGGTCAACACCAGGCACAAAGCTCCAAATTTCTGCTTTGGTTGTGACAACCAAGGAGCCCTGCAGTGACAGTGGAAAATGAGCCTGCTGGTAGTGACTTTTTAAAATAAGAATTATTCCTTCAGCATCTGACAAGTGTATTGATGTAGAGTATTGATAATTACTTCAAAACAGAATCAGATAAAATTTTGCACTTCATTTTATGAACTCAAACTTTCACTACTGCCAAATTATTTTTATATGATAGACATTTTAAAACATTGGTTCTCAGACATCCTTACACATTCTTCATCCAGAGCTCACGTGGGGAATGAGAAGAACTGTTCAAATTTTTGTCTTAGCTCCATTTTTCCAATGCTGCCACTCCCTTCCTCTGCTGTAACCCTCCTGAAATCTTTGTTTGGAACAGAAACTGAGGTCCTGATGCACTTCCCACCATCATGCAGATGCTGTTCTTTTGGGATCCCACAGCCTGAGTTACTAAAATCTGTCTATGGACATAAATCTTCCAGAATATTTTTAAATACACAACATTACAAAATGACAATCTTACAGTAAGAAGTGCCCACTGAACTTCAATCAAATATTTGCATTTTTTAAATGTCAATAGGATTTGATAAAGCTTGAGAGGCTTTGATGGATTCTCTGTCCAGATCTTTATCAAATAGATTTTCCTTAATGGATGGAGAAAGTCCCCAAATCACAAGGTACCAAATCAATATTTTCATGCCAGCAAACAGAAATAAGGAATAAACCTGCTCATAAAACACTGATATCTTGATTGATACAACATTATTTCAATATACAGCTAGTTACAAAAATTTTACTCAGACTATTGCCATGGTATTTGTTACAGAAGTAAAACTCAGAAGGAAAAGAATGCAGCAGTTTTCCTTTCAGATGCAATAAACACAAAGCCATTCTACCTTGGGACAAGAGACCTTATTCCATTAGCAGTCCACAAAATTTCTGCAGAATCAGGCCCTGAGAATTCTCTGCTACCAGCTGAATTCTTCACAATTTTTATTTTGAAGTACTATTCCACTCTACTGATGGAATAAAAGTAGCCATATAAATTGCAACAAATACAAATATTCACTGCTTTTTCACACAAATTATCTACATTTATTGACTCTTACTGGGACAATCCTTTAAGTCCCCCCAAAGGTGACTTGATTTGGGTTCTCTCTTGGATAATTTACACAGGATCCAATCACTTTCAC
>VRYO01000570.1:1624377-1693602 GCA_009812075.1 Sialia sialis
GTTTCCATTCTCCATTTCAAAGAGAGGCTCCTGCCTCTCTTAGCAGACACCTGTTCTCCAAATCAGGACATACAGAAGGCAACAAATACCCAACACCGGCATTGAGGTGAGAGGCAAATCCACACAAAAAAAAGTGTGCAAAGGATTTTGAGCATGTAAAGGTTCATATGTGTGTATTTATACATGAAAATAAAACCTCTGTGTGCATGGTTTATTACATCAAGCAGGGAGTAAAAGTGCCCAGCTTGGCTGGCTGAAGTTGAGAGTAGCACCAGACTTGAGCACAGTCTGAGAATGACATCACCCACAGCAGCCTGCCAAAAATGTTACTTTCCCATTTCTTCAATGAGATTTCCTTTCACCACTCTTTTAGTTTTTTTTTAATTAATCAGTCATTCAAAAACCTGAAAGTTCAATTTCCAGGCCTATAGATGAGCAGCGTTGAACACAAGCATGTGACCACACCTTACAAAAATGTTGTGTGCAAATGTATGTTTTCTGCTCATTTATATTTGCAACCATGCTGAGCTAAAATAATACAAGTTGCTGCAATTACCACACTGAAATTACATTTTTTGCTTTAGATTTATCCCTATTCCATTGAAGAACACTCAATTTCATGAAATTAGGTCTGCCTGCTTAGTAAGATGTAGATAACCCACTGAAAATACTGAACATGAATAATAAAATAAACCAGGCAAAGTAGAATATATTTTCAAGACACCTTTTCAACAGTGATAAGTGCAAGTAATGCATTCCACTCCTCCAAATAGTGTAAATAAATATACAAAAAGAAAAAAAAATCACTTAGTTGCAGAAATTATGACTCTTTCACTGAAATATTCAAGATAAGCTCTTCCTTTTGCAGTTCGGATTTTTTTTTTTTAATATTACCTTGGTGGAAGCCACAGCTGGAGTACACAGGAGCTTTTATCCAGGGCTCATTAGGCTCAGTGTTACTCCTTCCTCTGTCAGTGCCACCACTCAGCTCCTCACTGCAGAAATTGTGTCTTCATTGCTAGGTCTGAACCTAAGGAAGATAATTCCAGATTAGCTTGTGCACTAAATATTGGGATTGTTTCCCCTGTGGAAAAAGAAGAGTATAAGCTGCAGCATGTTCAAGGTAGGAGTTTAAGTTAAAAGCTTAAAAAAAATTAAACAAATAAAATCCAGTGTTACCAAGGGGAAGACAAGAAAATTCTAGACAATTTTCTACTGCAATAATCCAATGTTAGAATGTCTTCAAATTTTTGCCACTAAAATTGTGATACTTCACATAAACATTTAAATGTTGTAGGTACATGGTATCATTAAAAGACACTTGTTGAAGAAAACCCATTGTTTGGTTCTTTTTTTTTTTTAGTGCTTCCACAATGACTTTTTAGCTATAGTTTGATAACTTAAGAACAGGGCAGAAAATTAATTTAGTTTGATTTGTTTATAAAGTGGCTCCCACAGCTAATGTACTCCAAGAGCAGGTTGCAGTGCTTATGTAAGAAACATTAAAATAATTTATTTCTTAGTTATTTTTTGTTAGAGTCTAGGCCATAGTAAATTAAGAACCCCAAATTTGTGCTGTACTGTCACCCTTAACCAAATTTTAATGCAAACCTTAGGAAGCTTGCAGAGTTATTTTGGATTATAAGATTCACAGATTTTCCTTGTGCATGGCACCCAGGTACAATTCCTCCAGGGATGCTTGCTACTGCCTGGCCTCAGGTAACTGAGAAAAGGCTGATACTGTCCAAGTAATTCTGTTTCCTTAGAACAAGAGAAAACTGCATGAATTCTCCTCAGATTCAAATACTCTGATCTCAGGATGGCTCAGTGAAGTGAATGGAGACTCAAACAGTAATAAAATTAATATTTATTAGCTCAGCAATTCCAGGCATGACAGGATCCATTTAGATTGTGTTTATACAATGAAAGGTAGCTTTAAAATACAGAAAGGGAGAAAAAAAGGAAAAAAACCCAACACATTGGCCTGTTGCAGAGAGATTTGATTCAGCTGCATATGTGATATAATATTCTTTGGAAGTTAAAATACTTTTATTTACAGTGGCTTTTCTTGCAGATTGTAGCTCTCTCTCTCTGCAAAGGGCAGCACTGCAAGGTGAGATTAAAGACAAACTTTGCAAGTCCCCACTTTGTGGCATTCAGAGCAGAAAACAGAGGCACTTTCCCCTGCAGTGCCTGTCAGAGCTGCCCTGAGAGGCGCAGTGCTGGATGCTCAGGTTACACATAATCCCCCAGCTGCAAGGGACAATTAGCACCACAATCTCCAGAAAAGCTTTCAGCTCTCAACAGGTGCCTGAGCATTGTGCTCAGGTTTAAATCAAAATCTGGCAGAGGGAATGTCCCACCTCCTGCCACCCCCTCCTCTTTGAAACAACTCTGATTACAGCCCAGGCACAGCAGCTCCACTCATTTTTTCCCAAGAAGACCAAACATGACTTTCACCCCTTTGTTGGAGTTCTTTTTTTCTTTTATCTTCCTTCATCTCTCTGCCAGATCTGAAGGCAGGAAGTGGAATTTATTTGTTGCATACTTGGAGTCAACTGCTTCTCTCCTGACTGGTAAAAATAAGAGACAATCCTTTGAGAGCTATATAATTATATTGACAAAAATCAGAAAGTCTTTCCCTCTCTCTGGGCGGTTTCAGAAATTGGAGTCCAGAAAAAGGCACCAGTACATCAGCTGAAAATTAATATTGAATCTGCATTAAGGTGTGAATTATAGATCTGAGGGGCATTTCCATAATATTGTCCATGATAAAAATCTCCTTCCTGACCAAAAATTATATTCTTTAATTTTTTTCCTGTCTTTCAGAACATCTTCACAAGTCAGGAATGGCAAAGTGCCTCTTACAGCTCTGACTTGTACAGTAAGTAAAGCAGCACTGAACACTTCTCAGAAATAGTCTCTGTTTTCCAATGCAGAGGCATGCTCTACCCAGAAGAAATATTTATTAGGAAGAATTCCCTCCTTAGTAGTCAGTCAAGCTTTTCTGATCCGGTAACAAATATTTTCTGGCAAAATCAGCAATTTAGAGCTCTGCAATACTCAAGGGAGGCAGACTGCCTTGTGAGCTAATCACTTGTGATGAATAAAAAGAAAATCGTTATGAGAGATATCAAAAGATGCAGTAAAACACAATGGCACTTAAAAGAATAAGAAATCTTGACATCTGATCTGACTTGTTTCCATATGGAGACAAGATTGATAATACAAACCAGATATTTCTTTGGCACAAAGGATTAGAAACTCAAATCTCCACAACAGAACGAGAAAACAGCGAGGAGATTAATCATGCACAATTTCCAGTTTGCTTTCTTCTCTGTATCTTGTGCAGTCCTATTGCCATTCTCTTTCTGGGCCATGCTCATGACTCTCAATCCTAATTTCTGTTGCCTTCTGGTTCCTCTGCTTCTCCTGTGGACAGATCCCAGATCACCCACTGTACCTGGCAATCCATCCCCAGGAGCTCAGCATCCTAAGTGCTGTGTTGCACTTACTAAACCTTTAGTAACAGTTTTTATTATTTTTATTTTTTATTGTTTTTAATTTTTATTGTTATTTTATTTATTTATTACTATTTTATTTGTATTTATTTATTATTAATAATTTTCATTATTATTTTCCTCCATCCATCTCAACTTGGTAACACATCTCCTTCCTCCCTTGGATCTGAAGCCTCCCCTGGATCAGAAGTGCTGGATACCATGAAAAGGAAGGTCACAAATATCAATTTTCACATACAACTGAAGCTACACACGACCTATCCTAGCAGCCACTGCCTCATGGCCAGAACATGGAAATAGCTCCCAGTTATGCTCTGACATCCTTCCATTCTCTTTAGGATGCCACAGAAAGAATTCATCTCCTGAACTGAATCTGGCAGCTAAAACAATGACAACCCTGGAAGTCAGGACCCTCACCCAAAACCAGGGCAGAGGGGTCTGCTGGGACAAGGGACAGCTTGGGTACAGAAGATTTGGAAGAGAGGTGCAGATGAGACAAATGGACTGAGAAAATTAAATCAAGGCAAGAACAGAGAAGAAAAATCAATGTTCCTGGCAGTTTGCCATTGGCACAATAAGTTCTGTATTGACATCAGTATATTCCTGTAACTGCAGCAAATCTAGTTTTTACAGCTCTGGCCAGCAGAATTCATGAGCTACAATTCTCCTAAGTAGTAGACTTAAGCTCTTATTTAAAAAAAAAAAATCAGTCTCAATTTTAATGTATCAAAATCAACATAACTACAGCAATATAAAGAGCTTATTCTCTTTAATTGACTCAGTGCAACTACCATGGCTTGCAATAGCAAAGTCCAGAATCTTTTATTCTATTAATAACATTCTTATGTTTTCACAAAACAGCAAATCTACCCTAAAATAAAAATCCTCACCTAAATGTTTCCAGCCCACCTTCCCAGAGAGAGCTTTCATGAACAGGTGTGGTTACAGGGTCACAAAAAGCTCATCTGGCCTATTTATTTCATCAGGCAGGTAATGAGCAGAACACACACAAAGCCCAAATGACAGGATTTGGACTCCCAGCCACGCTGGATTTCATGCCAGTTATAAAGATAAGTGCACAACTTGAGGTCATCAGTACGTTTCATGTTTCACTGGAAAATATTCATCTTTTTTATGGATTCACAATGACTGTAGGAAATACCTTACACAGAAAGATGAATTTCACTCTGCTGAATTATTTGGTTATCAGCAGCTTAGGATTCACTGTGAGCCTTAAGGACAAGCCAAAATTTATTTGTTCTACTTTTCAATAATTGTAATAAAAAGACAAGACCCTGATCCAATTTATTTACAATCTAAACAGGACTGAAAATAGCAAGAAAACATCAAAGAAATATTGATAACAATAAACAGGAGTAACCTCAGGAAGCCTACTGCAGTTGGTTTTTGTTCATATGAAAACAGAATGTTTGGTTTATTTTGGGGTGCTTCTAACGAGCCTCTCTAAAATGTGAGGGAAGCAAAAACAAGAACATAAGCTTATTTTACCTGAAATAGCATTGAAGAAACGACAGAGCCATATCTCTAAAAAAAAATTTTAAGAATTAAGGAAGAAACATTAGAAATCAAGACACCAGAAAGCAAAAAAATATTTTAAAAAATAGAAAAAAAATCAGCAAGCACCTGTATGGGGAAGGACATGGACAAAGAAAAGGAAGTTTAAGGAGTGAACTGGAAGTGGTGCAAAGACTGCTGGACTTCAGATGGGAACTCTGCTCCTTTCCAGAACTTCAGCTGTTCTGCTGAGCAGAGAGCAGCAGTGATGGATGCACCCCAGTGTGGGAGAATTCTGAAGTCACAGAACATATGCTTTGAGTTTAATCCAACTGCAGAGCTCTGGCAAACATTTAGCAAACACATCAACTTCAATTTTTTAGCAGCTGTGCTGCCCTTTAATTCCTCACACCCTGAAGTGCACACTTGTGCCCCTCTCCCTCACCCCCAAAAATCTGATCACTTAGAACAGCCCAGCCTTCCTATGTGAGGCCAGCTAACAGCTCTCACCCACTGGAATTTTCTTTGAGATATACTGTTATTTTCCACTTGTTCTGCCCATTTTCTTCTTAACTAAAGACACATTGAAGTGTCTTCCTAGGAAGGCTGAGCCATACCAGCAGGAACCAAGAGTCCCTAGTTCAGCTGGCAAGTTCCTCCCTAGAAATCCCAAATTATCCCAGATCCAGAGAGTCTTCTCTCTTTCACAAAAACAAGGTTTTTCCCCGCAGATCCACCAAAAGCTCCATCACTCCAAGCATTTCAGCATTAACTCTACCAACTGTATCAGATCCAGCTGCAGTATGAGACCACCTCCAGCTCCACTTTTCCTCCCAGCCCTCAGCAGGGATTGTGTTCACACACCTCAGGTCACGTCCACAAAAAAACTCTCTTCAGCAGAGCCAAACTGCCTTTTCACAAAGGTGAGGAGCAGAAGGCATCATCTGTACCTCTCCTCACAACCACTCAGGCTCTGGCACCTATCAACCTCACTGGCACCTTTGTTTTTTCACATTCTCTCCTGATTACAGCAAACATTCTCTTAGAGCTACAAACCTTTCAATGTGAGCAGAGCACAGGTGCCAGGAGTTAAAGGGGTGATGGCAGTCAGGGATGGAACAGCCTCCTTGAGGCCAAAAGGGAGAAAAAGAATAATTGTTAATTTTATACCTGTTTTTTCCTTCCCTTGGTAGGTGAGGAACAGAAGGAGCTGTACAGAGGGGAGAGGTGCAGAAGGAGAGGGATGCTTTGTTTGAAGGCCACTGGTGGGAATGAGAAGAGCGTTTGACTGAGGCAGCAAATGCAGAGATGGGTGAACCCTGATTGCTCCAGAGCTCCTCTGGCTGCTCACCCCCAGCCCTGCAGTGGTAGGGAGGAAGATCCACAGGGAATGGGAAGGGACAATAATCCAGAGCTCAGCTTCCCAGCACACACACAATGAGGAGAGAGGCAACCCTGGCTGCTTCCCTCTCCTCAGCTTTCCATTTTGCACTTGCCACCAGTTAGTACCTTTCCCTTCTGCAAGGATGAGCTGGCAGCTGATTAGGGAGATGTTTCCCAGGGCTGACCTCTTGTATAAATGTATTTATTCTGTTTATCACAGTCAGACTCAGCACAGGAATGAATTGCTGTGCATGCACTGCAGGCACCTATAAATCTCATCTGTGGGCCTGGGGTGTTGTTGGTTTGTTTGTTCTTAGCTGTTGCTGATGTCTTGGGGTTTAGCTTTTATTTTTTTCAGAATCTCTGCTGCTTAGTGTGTAACTCTGAAACATCATGTTAGGTGTTAGTAAGTTCTCTTCACAGGGGAGTTGGACAAAACAATTCCTTTCTGGCTAGAGAATCAAGGACATCCAGTACACAAAAATCAGAAACAATGGCTAAGGGAAGGGGACAAGCCAGGGGGCTGAGACATCATAATCTGAGGCTGTGGTTGGATAATTGACCCCAATGTGCAGATGAACCAAATATTATAAAAGTGTAAAAACTCATGACCAGGATCCATCTTGGATTTGATTTGGGTGTAGCCCTGGCTGGGTTGTTGCACTGCCCAAGGTGGATCTTTTCAATAAATACCAATTTTATTCCTTTCAATAAATTCCTATTTTATTCTTTTGCTCTGTCTAGTCTCTGTCCCAGGTCAGCCTTTCCAAGCAACACTGAACTCATAGAAACCTCCTGGCCATGGCTGTGGGCAGGAGCTCAGCACCCCTGGACTCCAAAGCACAGCAAGAACTCCTCATCTCCAAGCAGGTGTCCCAGCAGTGTCCCACACACTCATCCCTGCCTGAGATGCCTGTGGAGCACAGCAGATCTCAGCTGAGGCACATCTTGGGAAAGCACCACGTTCCTGAGCACCTCCAGTACGTGGAGGAGCTTCAGCTGGCACAGTGTGGTGGAAAAAGCCCCAGAGCAGCAGGACAAGCAGGCTCCCAGCACTGCTGCTCTGAGACACACAGTTCAATCTTGTTTGTTCAGAAACCCCACTGTGGCCAAGAAAACCCAGCTCCCTGAAACACAGCAACTCTAATTATTTATTGAGATCTTGTTTGGCTTCTCTCAAGCTTTGTATTTTGTTTTCATTTGTCAGATCAAGCACTGCTTGGCTCTATACTGAACTACACTGTGACCCCTGATTCACTCTTCCACCAATTCTCTTCATATCTCTTGAAATAGCCAGGCTTCTGCATGGTAATTAATGTTACTGTGAACTTGGACACTGGAAATCCGAAAATTATTTGATTTCTGGAGGGCTGAATGAAGCCAGTGTAATGGTATGTAGAGCATTTGGAACTATGAACTGCTGACTCCAAAACCTGGGTCTACCTTGTTATTCCACCTCTGCCCTTCCCTCTGCAGAAGGAGAATCTCTCTCTTTATTTACCTACCTCCCAAGTTTGGGAACAAATCTGGAATGTGACATAAGTGCTAACACTGTAATTAGTAGGAAAAACTTTCCCAATTCATCTCAACATATTCAACAATAGATGCCTATCATTTAAAAAAAGATTAATCAAAATTTTAAAACATATACTCTGGGCAGAATATTTTTTAAATAGAAAGTATTCAAGATGGAATTGTCTTGACAGTGCCTTCTGTAGACAGACTCAGGGCAGCTCATTTTGTTAAAAAAAATTAAATTGAAAGCTCGTGGGACTTGCTTTTGTGTTTTTCTGTTATAAATTTTAAAATGTGTTATAAACAAAGAGAGAGAAAAAAAATTCTTAGTGCTGGTAGATTAAGACATCATTTGTAATGCCCAGGAGGGGGAAACTTGGGATTTACTGCTTTTGGATCCAAAGTGTCACGGAGCATTAAGAAGAATCCTGCAAATTTGCCTGACCTCAGGCTTTGTGGAATTCCCTGTTCCACAGCACAGTGAGGCTCCAGACATGCTCTGCCTTCTAGTACCATCCTAAAAATGGACCTCACATCATTCTGGCCCACAGAGGGTGGAAAGGTGGCTGCTGTTTTATCATCTAATTTTGAGTTATTGTACAGTGGAACATTAATTCATGCAGAAGAGAAGAAAGGCAAAGTTCATAGCCAAGGATATGAGGATGAACATTTTCTGTAATACACAGACAGGTCGAGTATAGAGAAGAACAAACCTGAAGCACTCACAAAACTTCCAAGGTAAATTCCAACAAGCTTCTGAGGAAACAGAAAATAGCCCATGGTGTTCTCATAGCAGAAATGAAATCGTCAGATTAAATCTGGATTTCTTTTCTGCTGTGAGATTGTAGATCTCTGCAAGGCTGTAAGGCAATAAATATTGCACAACAGGAAGAATAAATATTCCATAATTCCCTGTTCCAAGAGAATGACATTTCAAGTTTCAGACTTTTTAAAGTCTTACTTTAAAAATAAAACATAAAGAGAATCTGGGTAGTCTATAAATACATATGCTGGAGCCAGGCTAAAAATGTTTTTTAGACTTCCAGTTTCAAGCAAACATCTAAACAGCTTTGCATATGGCCCTGGTGTCAGCCTGTCTCTCAAAACTTAGCAATAATAGAGCTGGGCCTCACCCATCATTTTCCAGGAGATTAGATTCCTAAACCCCAGTATCACATTTTCTAGAGTTACTGATATAAAACCAAAGTTTTCCGTCTATAAAAACATCAGCACCCAGCTCTGCCAAAACGAGGACCCTCCTCAGCTGAGGAGTGTGAAACAAGGCACGAGCACAGTTTTATACTCAGACAGATACATGAAACAAAATCATAAAATGTTTTAATGTCATCCTAGGAAAATTATATGAGTGGAAGGTCATGACTGAGAAATTATCAAATAATTTCTAATCTTTTCATGCACATTATGGAAAACTGAATGCAGAATTATTCAAGATGTTTTGGCACCCTGAGAAACCCGTGTTGCTCTTCTATGTTGCTACTGAACAGCAGACAGGCAAGTCTGCAGGACCAAAACTTTTAAGACAACTGGTCTGTCAGCCACTCCTCTGAGTACAAGGCTTTGAGAACTGAAAATCAGCAATTGCCATATCAGCTATCTGTGAGGGAAAAGATAAATTTGTGATTTAGGCAAATAATTAGTCACACATTGAATATTTTAAATTTCATTACATATATCATTCATGACATCTCTTACATTGAGTAGGTAAGAGTAGAGATAGTGATTTAAATGTTCGATTTTTAGAGAATATTCAAGAGTTCTAAGGTTTCACCTCTAAAGAGTAACAGCATCTCCTGGTTTGCAGGGCCTGCGTGCAATTCCTGATCCCCTTCAGATAGAAACACTTACATAAGTGCCAGGTCTGCAGGAAACAAATGAGTTACAGCCCTGGCCATTTGCCAGATCTCCAGGGTTCAAGCTCTGGGTGAAATGGGAATGTGGATATGTTACAATATAAATCTTGTGGTGGTGGATGTGAAATCACTTCGGTGATCACAGAGCAGATTTTGGTGAACAAGCTGCTGCTGTACAGCTCCACTGCTGGCTCTTGGTCCTTTTTTTGCTGACAGTCTTGGCAGAGCAAGCAGGGCTCACTGATAAGAAGGGACTCTTATCTCCAGAGGTGGTCCTTGGGTCAGAGTTGAGGAATGTTGGCTGGGTAGCACGGGAGCATGTGCTGCTGCTGCTGCCTGCAGTGTGCTTATCTGTTCCTTCCATGAGCACCTAATGCTCCGTGACTAAATCAGGACCAAGAGTAAAGCTACGTACCAAAGAACCAAATATTTCATCAATGACAAGGACACCAAGAACTATGTTACTAAGAAATGAAACATTTTTGAACCCTGGGAGAGAATTAGAATGGAAAAAAACCCTAAGACATGGATTTTTAATCACCAGATACCAGGAAAGAATTTTTTCTTTGGGGAAATTTTTCTCAAATTACAGCTGTCATATTCCTTGTGTCTTTAGCCCAGGTTTTGGAGGCACAGCATCAGCCTGGATGAACAAAGTGGCAACTCACCTGTAAGCAGTTTATACCTAGAGATCATTTGGAAGTTTCTCACTTTCAAAGTTATTTGAGCAGCAGAAAAGAAATACAGCAGGGAAAAAAAAATTAGCAATAGCAAATACCATTTATTCTGGAAAGATGCAGCAGGGAAACCTAAGTTGTTTAAAGCCAAGGCTGAGCCATCCAGTGTAACCCATGTGAGTGCCACGAAAATGAGAGGAGCTGGAAGGGTCAGAATCAAAACTCACACATGAAGTGTCCCCTGCAGCAGGGACTGTGCTCATGGCAAAAAGGGATTGCCCAGGGTATCCTGATGTGAGGTCACTGAGACAAAAACATGCTTAACTATAAAAAATTTTATGTCTTTTAAGTCATCTGTAGAAAATCTGAGCTGAAATCTTCCTGATTTTGAAGTTCTTGGCAATGTTGCTTCTCCCTTTTTCTCCTTGACTGAGCACAAACTAACCATACACTGTGTCAGTTAAGGTCAGGCTTATCTGAGCCGTCTCTGAACTACTAATTCTTCTCTCTCCCAAAAGTGAAATCCAAACCTGTTGAAACTGGCCTCTCTTTTCACAAAACAGGATGTGAAATGAGGGCTGATAGCCCTGAGAGTAATGAAAAAAAATCACAAGAAGTTTGCTTTTGTAATGGTGTTAAGAGTCTAAATATTCCAAGCTTTAATATATCAAATAGTCACGGAATATTACAATAATATTAGTCAGGGACATAAAAATTCAGAAATTCATAACTCTGTCAAATGCTGTACTTGTATATATGTCTATACATAGACAAACAAAGTGTTTGTGTGTGTCAGGACCACTTCTAGCCACTTGCATATAAGTGAGTTAAGTATTACTTTGTGCACAAAAATAACCAGCTTCCAGGTCCTTAGAAGAAACTGTCCCAAAAGGACATTATTTAATAAAATTATTCTTATCATAAAAACCTATAGCCTATATAAGGTTATATGCAAACAATTATTAGCTTTGTAGTAGAACTTTGATCATTGCTTTTGGAATTTGATTGTAAAATTTAAAAATGCTGGAATAGTTTGGTGGACCACACTTGGCATTGTCATTAAAGTACAACATTTAACACATCCTACATTTGTTATGTTTATATGAATGGAAAGGCTAATGGGGGATAGTTATGATTTCCTATCCTCTATCTCCTTGTTTGTTCTTCTGTCCAGTGTTTGCTCTCTGAGCTACACAATAAATGTTCTTCAAGGAGTCCATGAGTGCCCTGACAAGTTCAATGTTTAATTTGTAAACCACTTGCATCCAACTTTCTGCAGGTGTTTAGCTCTGGAAACGCACCCAGGGATGGTTCCAGGCACTCACATCATTCCCAGGCCATTTCATGCACACAGGTAAAAAGTTCAGAACAAACAGGTGCTATCTGAAGGTGCTGTCTGCTGCCCCTGCAGCCCAACCTTGACATGATTTACAAATCTCCTGTGTTCCCAGGATGTTCCATGAATCCTATTCAAATAAACAAACACAAATAGCCAGTGTGGCCTTTAATATGAGATTAAATTTTTTTATCTATTTAAAGATGCATTATTCTGTGCTTCACACAGCTCATCTGTTAACCTTGGCATACCATGGTGGTAGTTTGTGATGAAATTGTGTAAATAACTGTAATGACTTTTGTGTTGTGGATATCTGAGCTATGCAGCCTGGTTGCATCTGCCCAATCCCATTTTTCCTTCAGGAGGACAGTTGAGTGTCCCTGAAAAGGAATGCCTGTTGTCTAACTCAAAATCATCATCACAGATGACAAAGACACAATTGTTTTGGACATAGAACATCAAGTGATGATTAATCCTTTCCCTGTGCATTCTTGTCAAGTGCTGACTTCACCTCCCACTTTAGTCAGTTCTCAAAAACCGTCTGGCCTAGAGTTCTTTTCTTTTTTGGTTGCTTTTTTGTTTTGGTTTGCTTTTGGAATATGTTGCCTAATTTTTGTTAGTCATGATGAAAAGCTGAAACCAACGGTGATGAGTCTGCCCCAGGTGCCTGGTATGACATCATGCTAGACATTATCTTGCAAAACAGTCAAATACTTACTTTGGCTGAAGGGTTTTTTTTCCAGAGCAGGACTGGATATTCTTCCCACCCACAAGTATTATTTTCTATTCTACTACCCAGAGGGCCATGAAAGAGAAGGCCACTTTATAAACAAATAGACAGTTGTGTTCTCCTGAAAATGTAAAGTTCATTCTTTCACTTGGACCTTCATGTACCAAAATCAGGTAAAGAATTCCCTACTTGTGTAAATAATGCACTGAAGTGCAGTTGACATAATCTTGGACAATGCCAAGCACAAGCATGGTTCAAGGTAGAGAAGGATAAACAAGAAATGCTATGTCCAAACCCATCACCCACACAAAACAGACAGACTTGAGCTCTTGAGCACACAGAGTCATCTGGCCACAGCCAAGAAATGCTCCTTTCAGGAAAGGCAACACTTTGCTTTGATATATGGACTTGTCCCACAGTTAAATGTTATTCATTACACAGATGTTGAGTTAAATCATTACAAACAAACAAGCCCATTTCCCTATCTGGGCATTCTTCTACCAAATAAAAAATGGTTTGCTTTGTTTCAGGTGAAATCCCCTCCAAAGTGACTTGCCCAGATAAAAGTGTTTATTTGAATTATTTTACCGTGCAATTATGTTGTTTTCCATCCACAGTCTAGCTGAGATCCAAGATCATTCTGTTGCCATTGGATTGTGATGTTGGAGCAGCACTTGCAAAGGACATTTCATCCCAGCAGGGCACGATATCTTGAATATCTCAGCCATCTCTCTGTAGTGTGATGGATCATCCCTGTCCTTCCTTTTTGGCTACACAGGGAACCCTGACAAACAGAAATCTAATTTTTTTATCTGGAACTCTGGCTGATTGCCTGATCTCTTTTAAACTGGCTGCTGACACTAGGCAAAGTTGTCCTTCTCAGAAAAAAAATTGTTAAAACTGATCACCAGCAATTATCTTCAGTGTTAGGGACCTTCTATTTGCAAATACAAGCTCCTGGCTCTCTCTTTTTTTGAGAACTCTGATGTTTGTGTGTTAGTGTTACACATTTTCATTAAATTCTTGGTTAACTGTTCTGCCCTGGGAATATATAGGAGTTGAGACATCCTTTTTGTGATTCATTCTCCTTCCCAACAAACGGATTAAATTAGGCCTAAGCCCACACATTTCTGTAAACCAACTGTTTTAATATCAAATTATCCCAATAGGTACACTGCTTTTATAGCATTATTTTTACATTTCTCTTGAAATTATAGAGAGTTAGAGTCTTTCTTTCTAAAACATTAATTATACTCTTTGCAGTAATAAACACCTTTACTGAAGGCAATTTTCAAAGGCCTGTGCAGTGACAATATTGAGTTTCACTGTGAAATTTGGGACTGTGGAGCCATCACAGACACAGTCACACAGCAGGTTAGACCCTAGATGACAATCCAGGACAGATAAAAAATTATCCTTTCTCTGTATTTTTGTCTTTTCCTTCTTTTATTTTCTTTTTTATTGCCTTTATAACAACCTGATCATACATAAACCCAGACTATCCCACTTCCTCACAAGTATTGCTAGGTTTGTACTGTGCCATTATTAGAAAAGTGACAGTGATTTCAGGATTCTCAAACACTGTGTAATTTGAAAAAGTAGCCCAAAGTCAAGAAACGGATTTTCAATCAAAAAAATAAATGACTACAAAATAAAATACATGCAGCAAAAATGACTATTATAAAAATTACAGATTTACAGCCCCAGTTTGTGATCAAAGGTCTCCAAGCTGCTCTCACATGAAAGCTCTGCTGTGTCATGGAGGAACATCACAGCTCCTCTATTGTTCTCAAACACAGCTCAGGTCAAAGAAGCAGCACAGCAAATCAATTCATGTCCTACCTGCCTCCCTCACTAATTAGAGACGCAGCCTCTCTCTCTGCTCTTGATATTTGAAACTTCTCACAAGGTGAAGATTAAAGTAGCAGCTCTCAGACTTTTCCAGAGGGTTTCCTTTTTAAGCCTTGCCCTCCTTGACAAGTATGGATTCAGTTGAGGTGAAAGAACATTAGGAAATTTTACATCTCTGCTGCTTTTATTTATTTTTATTCACTCCCATAAACACAGTCTGTTTAACACTTCCACGAAGGATTATCTTTATTATCTTACCTTCAATTCTGGTTCTAAAAATATTCAGATAATCCAGAATATTGAACCTAATTGCTGTTAAACCTAATTATTCATGTTCCTCCCTGTTCCAGGAAATGTGGCCACAGTAAAGGTCCCATCAACATCCCTGGTTTTGTAATCATCTTTCAGATATAAACCAGCATCATTATTTTTTTCTTTTTTTTTTTTTTCATAAGAGAAATTCTTCATCTTATGGCTGAATTCCCACTGGACCATTTGGATACACGTTTTCTACTCTTTCTCCTGGTCATTCCACTCTGAAAAATGAGGATATGTATGTTCTGTCATTGCATTTTCCATATCCAAGACTATGGTTTAGGAAAACTTTTAAATGCCTTTCCTTTCCCTTTTTCAGGTTTGGGGACCATCCACCAGCACTAGGGATCTAACCCAATGTAATTATCAAATATGTAGGGTTTTGTTTCCATTACACAACTTGTCTGTGTGTAATAGAAGAATTTGCTCAGCTTCTTGGACAAGCACATTATTTGCATATTCACACACAATTAAATGCAATAAATGTAATTAAACAAACTGAGCCCTGCACATGTATCACACACAGGTGAGGGCTTCTGTGCACATGAAAACTGCTCTGGAGTGATGAGAGCACAATGACACCTTCTCTTTTTTTCTCAGTTTAGATAATTTTTAGATTTTATTGCTAGAGGTTTTTTCATTCCCTCCTGATTTCCAACTATCTAGAAGTTAAAGATTTTAAAAGGACGTTAGATTTAGTCAATCCCCCACCCCCAATTTATCTCAGCCTCGAACATCTTAACAGGTTCCAATTACCATGTTGGTTGTCTGATAGTTTTATTTTAGCTGGACCCATACTCATGGCAGGTTAGGTGAGGAAGGAATTGTTCCTGGGAGGGTGGGGACACCCTGGCAGCTGTGGCTGCCCCTGGATCCCTGGAGTGTCCAAGCCAGGCTGGGTGGGTTTGGAGCAGCCTGGGACAGTGGAAGTGTCCCTGCCCATGGCAGGGGTGGCACTGGGTGGGCTTTGAGGTCCCTCCCAACCCAAACCATCCTGTGATTCTTTGAAACTCTCATTTACTGGTCCAAATTTATCTCAGTGTATCAGCTCCAAGCTCCAAATAAAGACTTTTAAGAAACTGGTGGGGGCTTCATCCATTAAACCACAGATAGGGAACAGTTAGCAAAGGCTTCTATTACTCAATATTTAAGATTAATGATGTAATTGCATCATAAGCTAATAAATAATTGATATCTGGGGCAAAATTCTGACATTATTCTCAAAAATGCAA
This sequence comes from Sialia sialis, assembly GCA_009812075.1. Lineage (NCBI taxonomy): Eukaryota > Metazoa > Chordata > Aves > Passeriformes > Turdidae > Sialia > Sialia sialis. The sequence goes on from VRYO01000570.1 coordinate 1,640,324, forward strand.
GTCTGTCCAGTTATCTTTCTCTATGAGCAGCTTGTAGACAGAAAGGTGAATTTTAGTTCTAACTTTTCCTAAATCTTTCTTAGGTGACACCTCCAACAGTACAAAATGTTTTAATAGAAAACAAGTAACTCTAGCAAGATGATTGTATAAGTATAAAATGTTCTGATTTTCCAAAAGCAGATGGAAAAACCTTATGCTGAAAGACATCAGAAACATCTCTTCTATGGATTTCATGATGAAGGAAACACAAAATGATATAATGAAAAAGGACAGAATTCCATTATTCTAATATTTTATTTCTGTCAGAGGCCAATTTCAGGCATTCCAGGGAAATGCAGAAAATCATTTCTGAACAATACAGAGACTCAATGGAAGAAGTTAAAAAGCCAGAGCAGGTGTTGGAAAATTGTATCTGCCCTTTTTTCTGTTTGTTGTCCAAAAATGCAAATTGCTTTTTACCAAAAACCTTCCAGCTACGTTTTAGCTTGACAAAATTTAGCATCTATTCATGCTAGTGCTGAGAGAGAAAGCCATAAATGTCAGCACACAGCAGTCTGCATTTTATAATCACATGTCTCTCAACATCCTTCTACATAATGCCTAGGACCAGGTAATTACAGCAGAATTTTTTTAAGCCTCCTAATTAAATCAAATTAGGACAGAAAACATAGAGAAGTGAGGAAACTTATGTATTGGGGCTGCCAAACATGGATAATTGGCTCCATTTGCTGTAGTAACTGAAATATGTAAACACCAAAGCTATTAAAAAATCAGGAATTTACACTCAGATATAAGATTCTTTAAAATTAATGAAGAATCTCTTCTTTGTTAATGGCATTAACAGTCAGAGCTATGAAGTCCAGGAGCCTAATATCAAAATTCCTATTTCTCAGTCCTGAACAGAATCTTTTCCATGTTAGACTCTCACCCAGTCCTCCAACTTAAACCAGCCCAATTTTCTCAATTCCTACATCCAGAAGAATGAAACTGAAGAACTCACATCCTTCAGTACCTTTCCAAAAATCCCTGTCCCACCTGATCTCTTCAATGCATATTAACTGGCCTTTGTTTTGTGCAGCTTTGGCGCATTTTGGGTACCTCAGGCAGGGCTCTGAAGTGCTCACGTGAGCATCTGATGTGCCTTTGTACCTAAATATCCAAGGGGAAGGAAACCAGGACTGCCAGAGTGGAAAGACTGGTATAAATCTAAAAGGACCGGTAAAATTCACTGGGATTTGTTGGTTTTTTTACTGTAACTATGAAATAAGTGAGATTCCTACAATCTGGCATTCCCTAAAGTTGTTGCACTGCATGCTTTATTAATACAGCACCTGGACAGCATTCCAGAGTTACAAAGCTTTCTATAGATCACCCAAGAATTTCAAAAGAAGGAAGAATATTCATTCTCCCTTACATGAAGCTGAAGATTTTTCTTGCAAGTGTGTTAGATATTCATTTTCCATTCTGGGTACTTTATTTTATTTCCAGAACCGGCCAGTCTTGGTTATCCACAATATCTTGCATCCGTTTGGGAATTGTTTGCACAAGATTCCCCTGCTGACAGTTCCCATTAGCACACCTTCATTTACACATACTTTTTTTTTTTTTTTGGCATTTGTGAAATTCCTTTCTTCAAGTGGATATGAAAGGTTATTCCTTTAATAGTCCCTTCCCCACAGGTAGATAAGTCTCATTCAAGGAAGCTGTCGCTCTACATGACCACGAGATCAAAGGGGCTGCAGCAGAAAGAGTCTCTGAATCTGGGAGGGGTCACTCGTCCCCTAAGCTCTGGCTGATGTTCACATCCAATGATTGGTTGGGGTGGACCTGGACATTCTGGCATTGTGGCTGTAAGAGTGGGATTGCCAGGAATGCTGCCTCAGGTCAGCTCACATTCTAATCAGTCACTTGATAAATTAGACCAAAATTAATTTGATCGGTGGGCACTAAAGCACACAGAAAAACTTGGCTAGTGCCCACAGCTAGGTGAGATGATTAACTGCACGTTCACCCAAAGTCTGCTCTGTGGCCACCAGCACATCTCAAAGCAGAACTGAATCCTGGTTCCTCTGAGGACCAAGTGCTGGCAGTGAACTGAAGGCAAATCCTTCCTGGAAAGGTTGAGTTGCAGGAGTTGTGGAAACCAAAGCAGGTCCATAGGAGAGAGGAGGTTCTAGTTCCCAGTTTCTGTGAGAATGGATATCCCATCAAGGTATTCATTTCAAACCTCATTGAGAAGGGGGAGAACTTTTGTGAATGAGTTTTGAACACACTGATATACATGGAGTTTTGTCTGAGTGAAAACCAGCAGTTTTAGACACCTTCTGTATTATTTACATTAAAATGTAGTAAAAACAAGAGGTATTGGAAAGGTGACTCAGGGTCAAAATGGTTTAATAACTACAGTAATTTCACGAATATAAGCCGCACCTTTTTCATTGAAGAATCCTGCCTGACCCAGTGGCGCGGCTTATATGTGGACAAATCCCGTGGTGTTCCCCGCTACCTGGAAGTGCGGCTTATATTCAGGTGCGGCTTATAATTGTGAAATTACTGTACTAGCTCACAGATAAGGGTAAAGAAGATACTGAATTTATAAAACCTTTCAGCGTTTAAAAAAAAAATAAAAATCAAAATTTTACCTGTATTATGTGGCACAACAGTTTCTGTTCCAAATTTCCTCACGAAATGCAAGATGCTGCCTCAGGAAGGAACAGTCTGGAAGGCCAGTGCCAGGAGAACAGCCCTGGCCTCTCCTGTCTTTTCTTGACCACTAGGCAGTGTCTCCCATTGACTTTGGACAGTAAAGATGATGCTTGGAAGGTGTTAAAAAGTCCTTGGCATACAGCAGAACTAGGGCCAGTCAGACTCTGTGCCATCAGTATTTTGTGTTATCCCAATTTCAGAGATTTGTCAAGCACCAGGCACCCTGAGTAGACAATTCAATTGCCCAATTTGCCTTCAATTTTCTTCTTCGTGCAGCTGAGCTTGAGCTGGGAATTCAGCTGCAAGCATTTCAACATTGATGATTCACTGTTTGAAGGACCTCCAGGGAAGCCCTGCAGAACCTCCAGACAAAGTTCTCACCTCTGGCTTTTCTTGGCTTGCAGGTTTATTAGCCACCAGGGAGTTGAGAGGTATAATACATCAAAACACAACCTGAATTCCAGGCTTGTCCATGTGCTGATGGACCCTGAGCTCCTAATTATAATTACATATTCATATCAGCTGAATGAGATGCTAAATCAGCCTGGATCCTACCCTGTGCCTCTGCACAAAGCCACAGCTGATGTTGATTCTCAAATGGAAGGATGGGAGGGGGTACAGGAACATCCAGATGTTGTGCATTTGACTCAAGAAATCATTTGCTTTCTGATGTGCAAAATGATGAGAATAAAATAATGGAAGCAAAATAATATTCCCCACCCTGTGATTTAAAAAAAGTAATTGCTAACGACCTCAAACCTAAGGCTCTAATGAAAGGACAATAATGGCAATAATGATGGGAAATACTGTTTAAAAGCAAGCCTTTTTTCAATTAATGCACATTTTTACACTTTGTTTCCTCCTTGAAAGTTTAGCCAAAACAAATCTTCCTTAAGTTAATTTGTCTCAGGAGTAAAAGGGTCCATGCAGCATTACATGCTCATGCTCTGGATTCCAATAAAAGAGTTGTTACCATAGCAAAAAGTATTGTTGCAAAGACAACATTCACAGTGTAAGATTAAAGAAAAAAACCTCCAGAAATATTTACAATGTTCAATGACAATATAGGATACTCTGTCCTAATTACATAAAATGAGACTGTGCTACTGCTGTGCTACTGGCTTCTTTAAGACCCATTTTTCAAAAGGCAAATCTCTAAATTATTTGTTCTTTTTCAAAATCATATAAATTGCTTTTAAAGTGATGCACGTCATAATGGCCTGAGGCTTGTCAAAGACTGGAAAAAAAGACATATTGTGTGAGATCTGTACACAACTTGTAAAAAAAGGCAGGTCATAGTTTATACTCTGGGTTAATTTCAGGAAAAAGAGGAATGAAAGGGAAAAAAGGCTGGGAATATGAATGGAAAGACAAGGCAGTAGAAATCTGAATAGAAATGCTCACGCAGCTTGGTGTTGCCAGCATTGTTCAGTTTTAAATGCTTCAAATAATAAACTGTGAGCTTTGTAGGCTTGTTTAGACACCTCAGGTCACAAGAGAAAGCATGGAAATGATTGCAGGAGCAGACTCCCATGTGGGAAAAGCTCACACTGCTGCAAAGTGAAGACAGCTGGAAATGATGCAGCACCAGCTGAGACACAGAACAAGTGGAAGAGAGAAGAGCAGGACAGCAGAACGTGTGAAACAGGATGGAGATCCAGGAAAATGATCTAAGGAGCAGAGTTTGCAGGGACTGTGCGAGGATGAGGCTGCCAAGAGCAAGGGCAGAGGGGAGGGCTCTGCCTTGGTAAAACCTGAGCCAAAAGAGCCCAGAAACACCTCTGCACATGAGGGCTCCTGGTGATGGACAGGGCAGGGGCTCTGCATGTCCTGTTGAGCAGACAGAAGGATTTTCCCAGAGTCAGGCTAGAGAAGAAATGGCCAAGCTGAGAAAGAAACCAAGATGCAGCCTTCAGCAGTGGGAGAATGCTCTGTGTGCTCAGGGGAGTGAAAGGAAAGGGGAATGCAATAGAAAGTGTAAATGCAGCGACTAGGATTTGAGGGAAATGGTCAAAAAAAGGGAACAAAACAGTAATGGGGAAAACTGGGGATGTGGGGGGAGGAGAGTAGGAAGAGTTCACTGAAGAGGGCAGCAATGAGATGGGAGATGGGAACGTGATAGGGTGAAAGCTGCAGGTCAATGGCAAATGGACATAAACAAACAGTTACACACCCCAAGACGTTAAAATAATGTTTAAGTTCTTAATTAACCATCGTTAGACCTTTGACTTCACAATGTAAGGATTATTTTAAGATTTGTAGAGAGAAGGGGGATATTTATGGACTTGAATAAATCCTTTAAAAAGCTTACTCTGCAAATTAAAAGTCATGAGGCAGAATTCCACCCCTCCAGCTGGTTGGCCTGCCCAGGACACACAACACACTCTGCCAGCTTTGCCAGAGGAAAGAGATGGAGAAACAAACTCTTCTCTGGGTTTCAAGTGCAGAGATGTAATGATTATAAACCACTTCTTTCCCTGTTTCTCTGCACTGTCTCCAGAGCATCCTCTCCAATTATTCATTATTATCTTTCCACTGTTTTTATACCTTGCCTTCCTAAATTCCTTTTGTTTCCATTACTACTCTGCTCTTCCCCTGTCATTCTTCCCTTCATCCACTGCCCTGCAGCTTTTGTACCTCAGCAAGGCAGACCCCTCCTGTTCTCCACTGCCTTGGCACAAGCCAGGAGGAGCACAGGGAGCTTAGAAGCACCAGCCATTCCTATTTTCCTCTCTTCTGACCAGACTTAGCTACAGTGCAACCAGGGGGATGCAGATGCTTGCCAAGGCCTCTCCAGCCCATGCTCAGTTTCTCTGCCAAAGGTGCTGCAGATGAGCTGATTCCATATCAGAGCGCTCTGGGGGCACCTCTCAAAAATACAGTTGAAAAATTCAAATTACTCTCCCCTGAGCATGTTAAAATTGCCAGCTTTCAGATTCAAAACTAAAGTCCTCACCTCCTCACTGCAGACCATGGAGGCACTAGTAATTCTCAAAATTTCTTGTGTTTCTTTCATATACATACACATGGCCATAATTACCTTCATACCTACACACAGCCCTGTAAACATGGGTAAACATTATCAACAATGTCTTTTTTTTTTTAAAAGCATAAACTCTCAAAACTATTTGCCCAAGGCAGACAGCATGGACAATTGGAAAATTTTGGCCAGAATGATCTAAGTTTGTCAAAGTCATATGCAATAGAAAACAGGACCTTATAATAGAAAGTGCTGGGCAGCCTTATGGCAGACAGCACCATTTGTGCTGCTTGCAAGACTTCATTTTCATTAACAGGAGCTGCATGGCAGGGCTGGAATACCCTGGGGCTTCCTGTCTTTAATTTCCTTTGAATATAATCTTGGTCTTAAGCCTTCCTTCCTAAATAACCTCTGTCTTTAATTAATTTTTTTACGCAAATTACAACTTAACTAGCACACATTCTCATAAGGCAGAGCCTCTAATTATCAAAATGACAGTGCTGCTTAGAATCTGAATTTCACAGTCATTCAGTGACCAATTCCACAGGTCAGTAAGTAATTATACACCATCCCTGCAAAAAAAAAATTAAATAGGATATTATAATGCATCACTGTGTACACTTTACATCACTTGGTCACCTGGATGATTCTTGCAGAGGAGTTTTCATGAAGGGAGCAGCAGGGAGGTGCAGATGTGCAGTCCCAGCTGGCCACACAATTTATGAACATTTAGAAGGTGTTTCTCAGCCTTTATTCAGGCACAACTGTCACAAGTGCATGTAAGAGACATCAGGATGTGGCTCACCACTCAGGGATACATTAGGCAAAATTATTATGGTAGAAATTATTTTATATTACTTATCTTGCTAGGAATAACTTTTAGATCCTCAGAAAGGATGGTATCATTTTGTAGGATTGGCTTTGCAGGTTTTCTAGACTTGCAGTACTTACAAGTTTCTTCATCCTCTGAGGAGACAGAACAGTCACTGGTTATGAAGCCAAGGACTGTTAAATGTAAACCAAGTTTGTTGCAGAGTCCTTAACTCCTGAATTTCCCAAGGCAGTACATTTTAGGCTGGAATAGAGCATTTGGAAAGCCTGCCAGTTGCTCTGGGCCTCTACTGCAGCATCAGTGCTCAGAAATTCCAGCACAGTTCCCTTATGCTGCTTAAAGAAATGTGTCTGGCACTGACCCTAAATGCCCCCATTATTTATCCCTGCATTTCCATTCTTCCACACATCCTGTACCTGGGGGGCTGAGATCCAAGCAGTGAACCAAGGAAAAGTGGGCACTCCTAAACTTCTGGGGAGCTCTGACACCACCTCCTCTCCATGACCCACTCCCTCAACCCCCATTTTTGTCTTTGCTACCACATGTGTAAATCCACATTACATTTAGATCTAAGAGGAAAAGAGGCATTTTCATGGTGTTCTCCCTTTGCAGAGGCCATCACGGTTTTAATTTCTTGTTCTGGTTGCAGACTGCCTGGGGTGGCTGCAGGCTGCACCACTAAACTCTCCTAACACACTTCTTAGTGGCTAGCAGCCCTCAGTAGTTACCAGCTTTGGATCAATGTTGAATCAGAACAGAGTATTTCTTCCTTCCTATGCCAATCTCCTTAATTTAACCATACAACTCCTTTACAATGTATTTTTAAGGTTATTCTTTGTGTGATTTTAGGAGTTTCTGTATATAAAAAACCCACATAGTTTTTCTTTAGTGACTAACAAAATTATACAGCAATATCCTTTGAAAAACAACTGCCAGTTGTTTCAAGTAGTTGTGCAGAGTGAAAATGAGTCTAAAAATCGTAAATCATTCCTATAATTAATCAGCAAAATTATACAACAAAGCTTTTAATCACTGCTTTGAATATGAATGAAAATTCCTGAAATTCTTGAGTTGCCTTATTCAAGGTAAAGACCTGACTCGAGGAAAATTGATCCATCTTGAAAGCAAACTAGAAAATAAGGGCTACACACATCTTCATGTGTGTTAAGCTAGTCTAAGTAAAAAGATGACTAACATCACCCCAGATTCAACTTTCCACAGCAATTAGCTAAAGTGTCTCAATTTATCTTTCCCTGACAGTTTATGATTTTAAGGAAATTTGAGATGTTTGGGTTGTTGGGTTTTTTTTTCCTTTTAATGGACATTTTAGCACCATCTGCTGGTGTTAAAACTTGCTCTGGAAACTAAACACCAGCTTCCTCCTTCATTTTAACTTCCTTAAGGCCTACTTCTGGCTCTTATTAGGAAAGGTTAATTGCTTGCTTTTCTACTAGAGATCCCAGGATTGGATAAGTAATTCAGCTGAATGAATCATCCAGATGGAGGATACCTTCTGAGGCCATAGATCAGTAGCAACACGCTATTAAAGAAATACCTCATCTGCAGCTACATCCAAGCATAAGTGCAATTGCTTTGCACTGTATGAAAATGACAACCCCCAGCCCTCATTCTTTAAGAGGTAATAGAAAGTTTTTTCCACTGATTTATTCTGGGCTCATACTGGTATTTAGACTACAGAATTATGCTGTGCTATTGGAGATTTAATGTCTGGGAGCACAGACAAAAACTGACCTGCTAGAATTACCTCTGACTATATCCAGTTATATAATGATATGACTTATTGAATCTAATTCATCCAATTGTTTTTTTATTTCCTTAGACTGCTGCTGGCTCAAAGCCAGTTCCTCTTTCAGAACCTCTCAGGGCACAGATAGTCTGAAAGCACTTCAGGAAATGGTCCCATTAGGTGCCAGCTGCCTTTGTGCAGCTCCTGCCCTGAATCCATGAAACACTTTCAGGACAAGTTTGATCTCTGCCTTGCTCAAGCCAAGCCTCAACTCCTCTCTACAGGACTTGCCAAATGCCTGGGTTTGAGTGACACAGCCACAAGAAACCTGCCATGCACTTCATGGTCTGCAGAGGAAAAGAGCATCAGCCCAGTTGAGTTTAGGGCAGGTCTGGCAGGTAAATTCAAGTTGTTCACATCAAGGACATGAAAAACTGGCAACGGACCTGGGGGTCATTTTTTCAGTCCTCCCTTTCAATACTCAGGATGACTTTTAATGACTTTCAGTCTCAGCTCCCAGCCACAACCATCCCAGCCTGTCTGTACATTTCTCACATGCCCTGCTCTAAGGAATCCCTTCCCTCCCTCACCTGTCCTCTGCAGCCATCACTTTCTCTTCTCAGCTGAATTTTCTTTGTGCTGGGAACTCCTCCTCACAGGATACCCATGGTTTTAAAGCTGAATTCCAGTTGTCTGAACCTTAACAGGACATAGAGAAGCAATCTCTCCAAAAAGTGCATTCCAGATTGCTGCACAAAGCTGCTGTAGAAGCAGCTGACAGGATGATGTGCCAGTTTATCAGCATGGGGTGCCAGGATGTTATGGGCCAGCAACAGGGCAGGGAAATGAGTTCCTTGTCCAGCAGCAGGGCTATGGGCACCCCTTCCCCTGCAGACACCAGTAGGTCCCAGTACAACTGGAACTTGCCATGGTCAGCTTTGGCAGCAGTTACCCCATGGAATCTAAATGGCCAGCACACAATTAAATATCTTTTGCTTCCAGTCACACAGATATCAATCAAAGCACAAACCTCGCTTGCCCACAAATTCTCTATCCTAGAGAGTGACTGAAGACCTTTCAGGTTGATGTTGTTGCGTAAGTTTTCAAAGTTATGCTTAAAAACAGAAATCCAGTTATTTGTTAGAAAGATTTGTGTGTACACCTCCCACATCCACTGCTTTGAAATGGATTTCTTAGTGTCTGTAGGGGATACAAAACCTAAGGTTCTCCTAAGCTTTCAGAAGGAGGAAGAAGGCCATTCTGCAGAAACAGGACTACTTCTCTTTGCATAACATTTTACAAAAAACCTTGAGAAAAGATGCAGTGCTGTGAGCTGTAACAATTCCTTAATAATGGTAAAGAATCAAGAAGGGCCATGAATATGTTACAAGCATTGATGGAAAAACTATGATCAAGAGATCCAGGCTGGAGATGGTTCCACTTGCAGCACCCAGCCTCTGTGGATTGCAAAATAAAGAGGCAAATTTGGTATGATTAGTACAATTATCTATGCCAACAGTGATGAATGTCAATTCAAACCCATTTCTGAATTTACTTCTTTGACATGAATATCATTTCTATCTAATTTCTGTCTATATCAGTGAGATTCAGAAGGAGGTTTATCAAGAAGAGAGTATTTGGGTAGGGAGGGATAAGAAGACTCTCTGCTGTTTCAGCAAAACAGAAACTGTGGAAGCAAATTAATTTGGGCAAATTTCCCATTAAAACAAAGCCAAAACCTTTTGAAACTGTCCCAATGTCCTTTCCAAAATATTTTGAACAAATGAGTTCCTTTGAATTGCAATCTACTTCTGCTTTTCAAATTTAATTGAACATACATTCAAATAAAAGGTCAAAGTTGAGATGAAAACTTTCCAAATTGCATAAAAAGAATTGCCCTGATCTCCTAGATAGCATTAATGACAGGAAGCCAGCACATGCCCTGGAACTCGGTGTGCAGTGAGACAGCAGAGATCTCCTGAGCCCCACCACACTCACACAAAATTCACTATTTGAGTTGCCAGAGCACTTCAGGCAGCTCCACGTCACTCCCTGTCCCTTCAGTGTCTGGTTTCATGTGTGATCACTTTGTTAAAAACAAATGTCATACTTGTACATCTCATGGATTTTTTCAGGCATTGGAAAAGATATCTCTCTTTTTTTTTCTTTTTTTTTTCTTTTTTTTCTTTTTTTTTTTTTTTTTTTTCATGTATAAAATATTTTTATGAAACAACTTCTGGCTTAATTAGAATTTTTTCTACCCCAAGAAGTACCAAGCTGCAAGCCATCAGCCACCTCAAATTGCAGTAAAGAATGTTTCTGAGTGTGACAGCCTCTCCCCCACCCAGGAGTGCTCCAGCTCTGTCCTTGGGGGCTTTGTGCCCTTCAGTCCCCTCATCCTCACATCAGGCTATGTGATCTACTGACAAAAAACAGTTTAGGTGCATGGAACAGTTTTCAGTATGGCCAAGAATGGGTTTCACTGGATGGACAGGGATAGTGTTGGATCAACACTAACTCAGATATCCCTTTTTGTGCTCATTCCCTGTCATTGTTGATTCCCACACAAATCAGTAATTACCCATCTTCATCTCTAACCTACCATGGGCACTCTTCCTCCATGGCTGTGTTTGCTGCTGCTGGAGAACACAAATAATCTCCTGTTCCAATTGGATGTGATAAATTATGTTTCCTCTCAGAACTAAACCAGCCTCCTCTGGAGGCAACAATAAAAAAAACATTAATAAATGATGAGAGCCTTTAACAAGCATTGCTCTGGAATTTTATTAGCTCACTTCCTAACCAGCACTATTGTTCAGATAATTTCTGTTCCTCCAACCTCTCACAACCAAACTGGGAGTGCACTTAGCCTGCTGTTAGTCAGTTAGTTAATTAATTAGTTAGTTAGACAGATATTCTGACTGAAGTAACACCCAAATGTTCCATTCACTACAGCAAACCCCTACTTCCAAATAAGCTCCTTACCATAAAACTATTTCTGAAGTTGCATTTAAATCAAAAATGCAGTTGCAAAACTTAAACCTGTATTTCAAACTTTTTAGATTTATGGAGAATCCATGCACTTTTCCTTCCAAAAATCACCCTTTGTGATCAGAAGAGTTTTCCTCTTCAGCAAGGCAAAGCTTAAGTGTTAGAAAAAGGAACTACAAGTACTTTGCAGTGAAGCCATGCTTAAGGTGACAATGAATTCAGCAGCCACAAAATAATACCTTCCTGAGGGTTTTTATTACCACAATATAACCTGATAGCAGAAAAAGTGGGCTCCCTCCCCCCACTCATCATTACGGTGAAAAAAAAAAATTAAAATCTTGAGCAGAAATCCCTTCAAACCATCATGAAAAGGTCTGTGCACAGCCTTGGTATAGTGCAATGAAATTAAAAAAGATGTCATGTAGCCATGTCAGCCACATCTGTGACCCATATGGTGCATGTAACAAGAGCATATGTCTGCACCTAAAGAGAACATTATATGCTGGATAAGGCTGGGACAAATGTAAAAGTGAAGTAGAACACCTTCACATTACCAACACAGTTTGTTATTTGTGTCACATCAAAGAAAGAGTCTCTAAGAATTATTGGCCTCTGAAGTCATTAAATTATGATTAAGTGAACTAAGAACTAATGTAAATGGTATTTTATACCCCAGTGAATTAAAGTATGAGATCTAGTCAAGGTGAATAAGATTTACAGCCAAAACTCATGCAACCTTACAGTAATTTCATGACACTTTTACTACTAGCCTAGATATTTTTGTTCTTGAAATAATTAAAAGTACACAAGCAAATTTTATTTTTTGGATGCTTAAAATAAACCAGAGAAAAGAGAATAATTTGTTTCTCAAGTGGCCCATACTCTTCTACTTTTATTATAACAAAGTTTAAGCAGGACAAATACAAACTTCAGATTTTACTAGAAAAAGGAAGGAAGGAAGAAGAAAAATAAGCATAGTAGAATCTTCATGAATCTCTTCCATTTGGACTAAATCTGACACAGATTAAAGTCTCAAGACTCATCTCTGGCTAATCCCAAATACCTGCCTGCTAAAGAACACATTTGTTATGTTGAGACCCCATGCATAACAGCAGCAAGTCAAACCAGCCAAGTCACTTTAAAGGTACTAATGGTCTTCCCACAGATTTTTAAGGAAAACTCTTCCCAGGTATTTGCCTTCAAATAGAATTAAGAGTGTCCAAGCAGAAGTGCATAACATATCAATGAATGAATAGTTATATTTCACAGCTTTTCCAGCTGGAAGTAAACTCATTTTCCAGTGACAACTGTTAATCCACTCTCTTCAAGAGTGGCTGTTTGAAAGATCCAGGTAAGGAACAGAAACTTGGCTGACAGAAGAAAGCACCAGATGGCTGCTGGGATGGGGAAAAAAATGAAGGGAAGAAAATGGTGAAATGTGAGTTGTAGAAATAAGGATCAAATCACAATCACAATGTAAGTAGAGAACCAGAGCCCCGGGTTTTAACAGGAGCCATGTTTGCAACGAAGCATCTCTCCAAGGCACAAACTGGACGGCCTCAAGAGGCCCTTAAAATGCAACAGAGCATTAACAAATTGCATAAATTAAACAAATAAAGAGTGCTCTCTGAGCAGTCTCTTTTGGCTCATGTGGCCATACACTTTTGCACAAACTGATCCCCTTGTACCATTTACACATAAACCATGGACTTTTTCAGCCTTTTAGCAAAACTTTAGAATTCCCAATAACCTATTTAGGAATCAAAGGGAAAATCCACATGCTAAAAAAGTACCAACTGAAATGGCCATGCTGAGGTGGTAGGCCTTGTCTCTGGTAGAAAATGGTGGGGAGGAAAAGGAGCTGTGGGGCTCTAAAAATAAAACATGTAGCTGACTTAGGAGAGAGTCTGGGTTACAAAATAAAATCTTGACTCATCAATCACCTCATTCTGGCTCTGGATACCAAAAGTTAGTAAATTTAAATCTGTCTCATTTTAACTTGCCTTCAGAAATATTGTCCTAAAGGAAGCTACTAATACTTCATTAAAAATCAGAAGTGTCCAGATTTCTATAAATTTTGGATATTCGTGGAGAGGACAAGCACAGTACTATGGGATATAATCCCATTACAGAATAGGGCCACCACTGTCACCTGTGCTGGGCCACAATAGCTCAGATCCCCATTTTATAACCCTAAGCTGGGGTTTAGAGGGGTTTCTTTCAAATAGTTATTGCTAAAGCTGCTTGGGAAATATTGAGTTCTGCATTTCCCACAGCTTGGCTGTCCTGAGCTAGCCCACATACCTGCACTCATCACAGCCATTCTTATGGTGCCTTAGGATTTTAGATTTTGTATTTTTCATCTATTTGTAATCCTGTAATTCTTTAGTGCATAACTCTAAATTCCATATACAGTGCTAGCTACTGTCTTTACATTTCGGTCAGACACAACAATTCCTCTCCAGGCTGGGAATCAAGGCCACCTCACTGTGTCAGGCCCTGAGAAATGTATACAAAAATTAGATGGGGGGAGCAAACTCGGGGTAAATGACTTCATTACCTGAAGCTGTAATTGGAAGATTAACTCCCAATATGCAAATGGACCAAACTTACAAAAGTGTGAAAACCTGTGACCTGTCATCCATTTTGGATGTAGCCCCTGGGAGGCTTAGTCTGCCCAAAATGTACCTGAAGGCTCCTCAATAAATAGAACTGATTTTTATTCACTTCGTTTTGTCTGGCCTCCGTTTTTAGGTAGCCCCTAAAGGCTACAGTCCCACACTTCTGTCATCTCTTCCTAGGCACAGCAGTGCAAACCAGCCTTCCAGAATATTCCCATTTTCCCTTGCCTTTCCTTGTATTAGATGATCCTCAGCCTGACTGCTATGAGAGACTTCATTAAAACATTCCAGCTGAACTGAACTAGCTGATTCTTCCTGCCAATGAAATTGCTTTTGAGAAGCAGTCTGTGTAAAAGAGCAGCACCTGGAGACAGGAGATTGCTCAGGGGATTGGTAACAGGCTGTGGAATATTTAATCTCTAGGGCACTGGCTCCAATCCAGAGTCAGGACCAAACGAGAAGCATCAGTCTCTCAGGCAGGCTGCCACACGACACCTTTAAAAATCACAGAGTTTCACTCAGGAGAGCCCTCACCAGCCCTCTGCTGGGAAACCTTCTCCTCTCTCCAGCCTGAGCCTCACAGCTGAGACAAGCTGCAAGGCTTCCATTCAGAAATGTGCTAAATGTTATGCCAACACAAAATAAAAGTTTCAGTGCAACTGCCTGAGCGATGCCATGAACTAGATTTAGTGGTCTTTCAGAGGAGGGATGTGTAGGCTCATGATTTTTCTGTTCAAAAATAGTCCCACTTTAGCACAAGAGATAAATGACAGCAGTTCTCTATGCCCAGAGCAGTTATGCAGTTATTTCTTCCATACCAAATCTTTATGGATCAATAATCCAACTAAAAATCCTTAATAACGGCTAAGTATAAAAAGGAGAAAATCATTTTAATGGAAATTAAAACATAGGGACCATCAAAACTTTCAAAATCACTTAAAGCCAAATGACACCATGGAAGTTAAGCCTGTTTTAAACAAAAGACATTCCCCTGCACCTTTTCCCATGCACAGCAGCAGCTGGCTGCTCCTTCTCTGTGATGGTGTTGGAAAGAAAATTGTGTGTGCCACTCCCTTCCCTCCTCCTGTGTTATCACTGTCCACAGCAGATTTCTTCACACCCTTCATTACTCCTGATCCTCTTACTATTTGAATAAAGAAAATTATTTCCACTTGATGTTTGGTATCACTGTTCATCTCAATGAAAATCCAGTAACTCCCTCTATTAGTGTCTGAGGAGGTCTGTGACTGTACAGTATCAGTGAAAGCACAGCTGGAGAAATAAAACCCATGTAAATAGCTGAAAAGATAGGTAAAAGTCTGGGCAGGGATCCAAAAACACTAAACTACAGACTCTCAACATCTGGTTCAGGGTGGATTCCAAGAAAGACAGAAAGAGAAAAAGAAAGACAGAAGAAAAAAAAAAAAAAAACCAAAAAATAAAACAACCTGATTTATCTGTAGAATTTTTACATAAGGATTTCATTTAATTTTTTAATTCATCAAAAATTTTATTCGATTATTGTGGTTTAATTTCTTCACTTTACAGCATCCTGTTGCTTCACTCAGAAGGAAGCAGTGCCTTGGACAGGAGTTACAAGCAGCCCTTTCATTCTTTCATATTTTAGTGTGATAAAAGCAATTACAGGTAAAAACCTCTAAACTTATTGCTCAGTCTCTCACTTTTTTCCAGCTAGGCCTGGGTTTATGACACATGCAGGAGAATCCTATTCTGATTTCATGGCCTTCCAGATAAATCATTACAACAGAGCTGAACCCCTGTCAGCTCCTCCGCCCATCTGAGCAAAACCCCCCTGGCTAAGCACCCACCTGGGCTCCACCCCTGCTGTGTGAGGAGCATTTTCTGCTTTGAACACTTTTATTAGAGAGCTTCTGCTGAGGACTTCAGAGACAACACCATTTTCAAAAGCTCATAGATGACTTAAAATCATAAAAGCCCTCTGTTTTTCAGGGATGTTTCCACTCTTAAGGTACCTGAGCTCTTTCCAAACTCCTGCCTCCCCAAGATAAAAGAGCAGATCACCCATCCCACACAGGACTGGCAACACAGAATGCCCCAGGCTATCAGTGCTGTCACTGTGCCCTGCTGCAGGTAGGACTCTTCCCTCCAACTGCTGCCAGTGGCACCCAAACCTCAGAAACTGCACCTACAATCATCATTAAATGCGCAAATGAGATCATAAGAAGCTCTGAAAAGTGTCCAAACAATTTTGAAATTGCCTGCTTTGTGCTTCAGCACTGCCTCGCTCAGTGCTGAGCCATGAGTGTTTGTGTGCTTTCCAAAGTGCTATTACATACAAACACAGAAAGAGAAATAAATTCACACAGGGTAACTGTGTGATTCTCCTGCCTCAGGACTAATTCTCCACTACATTTAGGAGGAGTGCATTTTCCTGCTTTTTCCTCTCTCCAAACAGAAAGAAAGTTCAAGACAGAGTTCAGGACTTGGCACTGAGTAAGTGCACAGTGCTGGACAGAACTCTCCTCATCACTGCTGGCACCCCAGGATGTATTTCCACCAGAAAACCTTTATGCAACAAGGAATGCACCTTGCAGGTAGTACAGACTGCCAGGATGATGGCAGTGGCTCTAAATCTGTGGTGAGCTTTCCACTCAGGAAAGGAGGCAATGACATTACTGAAAGAGGAATCCCTTTAGGGCAGTGACAGGTAAGGAGGAGATGAATTCTCTCCCTCAGAAACCAAGTCCCTGAGAAATAAGAAAACTACAGTCCTTGAACATCAGTGCAATTTATTCTTTAAGTAGGGAGCCTAAAGGCAAAAATTACATATGCATATTATTCAAATCTGAATTCTTTTCTTGCAACACTCTTTTAATTGTGCCAGTTTACAGGACCATCTTTTCTACCTGCTCCCAGCTTGCTGCCACAGAAGATCAGCTTTGTCCCCCTGCCTGCCCTTCTCCTGCCCACACCCTCTCACTTCCCCTTCACCTCAGTCCTGGCTTGAAGTGACCCTTAGGAAGCACACTGAGCTCTCCAGACCACCAGAAAACAACTGACTTTCACTCTGAAAATACTTGACTGATGCTCCACTGCCCCAGGCAGCAGCAGGAGAAGAAAGCAGCTTGCTGCATAGTTGACAAAGCATGAGTGCTTTGAAAAATGACTGATGGGCCCTCCACCCCATACCTTTGTGCTACCCACATCAGTCTACATGTGTATTTTCACACCCAGGCACCCAGATCACACACTGAAGGAAAGGAACCAACCCCACTGAGAGAGACAGCTTCAAATCAAACAGCATCTCCCTCCGGGATACACTAACACCACTTCATAATAGAAGGACAGAGAAATTGCATGAAATGCCCTGCTTCAATCCAACACCTTTTACCCCATTTCCTGCAGTTCTTAGATTCTTCTGCAACCAAGTAATTTGGCAGAAAACTAACTCCAAAGCACAGGACAGGACAGAAAGTTTTCACCTGGAGTTGTTTGCAATGGGTTGAAAGTTGGTTTGGTTTGGAGATTGCAGGTAACTAGCTGATACACAGCTTTGGGTTAAAAATGGGGACGAGGAGGAGAGGAAAAATGTCTAAATTCAGCCTTATGACTGGCCCTGTCAGGCAGAATTAATTAAAGCATTTCACAAGTAGTCACATTAGACTAGTAAAAATGTAGCATTATACAGAATGCATTTTTGCAGCCTATGAGGCACTTAAAAAGATGAATCAAGACAGTCAAAAGCAGATTTACATCCTTGCTTTACAAGGAAGGATCTCTACACAAACAGGCCAAAACCCTCCCTGAGACAGTCCAGCTTCATCCCATGCAATGAAGGCAACACACCAAGTCAAGCAAGTTGAAAGGAAATCCCTTTTTTCTACATCTCAGCCCTTTGGCTTTCCACCACCTGGACACCACTTTTAAAACGATGACCTCATCATTTATCATTTTACCTTTCATTGCTTTACTTAATACATGACCTGCTCAGTAAAATATTTGCAGACTTGGTACTCTGGTGCTTTATCCCATTGCAAAGGCACGCATAACATTTCACATCTCTCTCCTGCAGGTGGTCCTCTGTTCTGACTCAAGGCCAAGCAGAATATAAAGTTAGGCCAGTTCAGCAGTGTAGGGGAAGGGATCTGAGCTGAGGGAGGGGAGTACAGTAACTAGAGATGCCAGTTGTGGCTATACATTTCAAAGATAGCTCTAATTTATTTATTTGGCTTACAGTGACCAAATCCATCTGTCCAGTACAGATGATCTACCACAAGATGTCTAAGAATCACTACAAATCAATTTTTTTTTTTCATTCAAATTGTTCACATATGTACCAAGGAGCCATAGAAAGGTGCATTAATGGTCCAGTTCTTTCAGGCAACTCCACTCCATTAAATATTATGAGTACACATGCCTGGGAAGGAGAAGAAGAGAGGAAAAGAGTTTCCCAGTTTATTTTTAGAGTGTTAAACGGTGCAAAACATAATGCATTTTTAGTCAATTTCTCTATTTTTTCTTCATTCCAATAAAATATTTCCTGTGCTAGATGATCTCTCTCTCCTAATAGTTCTACACCAGATGATCTGTTTGCAAGTATCTTCAGACACAGAGATTTTGATTTACAACCAGCAAACAGAATGCATCAATGGAACTACAGACAGAGGAGTTTCAGTGCAGGCAGAAAGCTTTTCTTTGCAGCTTATTCACAGAACACATTTGCCCAACTGGTTTTGATTTCTATTTATATTCCTCACTAAGAATATAGATGTGAAATTTGGTACTGAGAGGTCCTGGGACTGTTGCCACTCTCAGAGATGACACGGTGAGCTGGGGGCTCTGACACACAGGTCCCTCCCAGAGAGATTCTGACCTTGCCAAAAAGGAGCACAGCAAAGAAGAGTCAGGAGGGAGACTCCTTCTGAAGTCCAGCTTTCACATCCCTTCAATTCTGGTACAGAACCTGCCTGAGCAAGGACTGGCACGAGAGCAAAAGGGCAGAAGCAGAGACACACAGGTGACAATCTAAGAGTGAGAAGTGCCTTACAGAGCTCTGTATTATGAAAGGCTGCTGAGGAAATTGTTTGGTCCACAGTGACTTCCTATTCTTTCCCTTTTTTTTCAAAGCCTCAGCTATTCAGCTCTCAAATTAAGATCTGGCTTTAGCTTTTAGAAAGACATGAGTAATAATAAAACCATATTGCTGCACATGTGACTTATGATTAAGCAGCTCTCTGGGTTATATACAGAGGAAATGTCTGAAAAGGCACTGGCTGACACTTATCAGAGAATTTGGAAATGGAAATTACAGCAAAAGAAAGTAAATTAGCCAAGAATTTTAAAAGAAACAGGATATAATGATCAAATAGATGACATCAAATTAAAAACCCAGATCAGGAACCAATGCACTGACCTCAGGAAGACATGGTCTCAAGCTGGTGACATCATATTTATATATGTCCTATGTCATTCAGACATTTTCTGGTGGTTTCATTAAAGATAAAAACACATGATTTTGAACTCCTGGGGTTTTTGTCTGTGTTGTATATCATCACCAGATTCCCAGGGCTTTTTAGGTTATTGAAGTAAGTCCACATTCATAATTCTGTTGCTCAGATTCTACTTCATGTCAGTGTCAGAAGGGAGAGCTTTCCAGCAGTTTGCTGATCATGAGTTAATGAATCACAGTGTTTGTGTTTCCCAAATAAATTAATAACAACAACTAACAATTCATTCCTAAAGTTCCTGCATGCCCACAATTGCAGTGGAAGCCAGAAATGCTCTGCAGCTCTGGAATGAAAGCCTGTGTCCTTTCCAGCAGAAATTTTTACAGATGAATCCAATGATGATTAAAAGGGGACACTTAGGAAACCAAATTTTAAAATTAAAAGTCCTAAAAAAGTAAAACACACTAAGCTTGTTTATAGAACAGTCTTCTGAGAGTATTACTCCCTTGTCATGTGCAACCTGCCATTGAGCAGGAATTTCTTTATTTATTAAGGGTATTGCCATTGACAACACTATCATTAGAATTATTTGTTACCAATTTTTCCCAACAGAATGTTGGCAGCATGGTTAGAGCAATCCAAGTAGAAAAATGCTCGCTTCTGTGGAATCACCAGCACCTGGCAAGAAAAGCTGAAACCTGAACTCATGTCCTGGATGAACATTTTAGATGTGTGTAGGTATTCTTAGTACCTAAAGCAAATCTGCATGCAAGGATCTCAGAGGTTGGGGGCAGGCTGTTTGTTTGGGGGGTTGCTTTTTGGGATATTTTAACAAGATGAATTAGCATTTCCTTCTCTGTGGGAAGGGAAGAGCTGGCTCAGGACAGTGCCCAGGTTTGCTCAGCATGAGCAAACAGCAGCATCCTCGTGTGCTGAGCTCAGCCTGAGCACCCAGGGTGTGCAGCTTGCAGGAGCTCAGTTCAGGGATGTACAGAAGCACTGTGGCTCCTGCAGCTGCCACACAAGTCTGCCCTGCAGGAAAAGCCCCGAGCCTGGGACTGCTTGGCCAGGGAAAGCAGAGCAGTGGGGAGCCGGAGCCCAGGGCAGCCGGCGCTTCACCTGCGCGGGGAGAGCAAGGCAGAGCAGCCGGGGTTATGTAAGCAAATTCCCGGCTGGAATGTGCAGAATGTACACAGAGGGTGTGCCGGGCAGGCCTGGAGCTGGGGCCAGGGAAGAGCCCAGGGGCAGCAGGTTCCCTGGCAAAGGCGTTCCCGGTGCGCAGCTCGTGTTCTCTGCGCCAGCGGCTCTCTGCCCTCGCGCTCCCAATCCTCACAGAGAACTATTTCATGATACTCGGATAAGCGGGAACAAAACAGTCAACATTTCTCCAGTGGCCTCATCTCCTTCCTGAAAGGCAAGACTTCTGCAATTGTTGGCAAAAATAGTGCAGGCGAGATATACAATCAAAGGTAAAGAAAAAATTTCACACCGTTTCCGGAGCAGTCTGGGTTTTAGGCTCTTGCTACTTTGGATTTTTTCCCATAACTAATTAACACATCCCTCCCTAAAATCTACTCAAAACCCCAAGTAACTGAAGGGGGGGGGGGGAAAAGAACATTTCAGTATTCAATGAGTCTGCTCTAAGCACTGAAATATTCCTTTTGTTTTTCTCCTCAGGTGGCACGTGAAGCAATCAAACCCAACTGGTGAAGGTATTGAAAGTAAGTCTGCTTTAAATTTACAGATGTTTGTAAAGCAAGTACTTATGAAATCATGGAATAAAACCTCATCCAGCTGAGAGACAGATTTATCTAACTAAAAAATAACAAGGGATCTGAGTGAATTTGTGTGTTGAACACATTTACTATGTATTTGACCACTGGCTTTGCAAAGCTGCTGTGGGCATCCAAAGTGTGCCTGAATATCCTCTGACTGCAGTACAAAGTGAGTCAGGGGCAGAATTCCACTCCTGCACAGCTCCAGCACTGCATCCTGTGAGTGTTTTGTGACTGCCAACAAGAAATCCGAGTTAAACTATCTGCAGTGCTCCTTGAACTGGCTCTACTGATCAGAACTAATTATAAGAAAAGTTCACACATTGAATGTCAAAGATGAATCCACAGAGGAAATATAACACATGAAACACATGTTCCAGACATGCTGTTCAAAACAAATCTGAAAAAAAGGTCAAAGCACCTGGAATATTTCTCACAGAGATTCTGCAAGCTAAGTAGTGCAATGGCATTAAATAAATTACATGGTTTCAGATTACTCTGCAACTACAGACTACAGAAGAGTCTGGCTCTTTGGGGTACCTGCTAGAACACGACAGAAGTGTCTGGAGAAACACACGAAGAGCAGAAATTCTCAGTGCTGTGTAACTCTTGGTCATGATTAACTTTGTTTCACAAACAGCAATCCCTTCTTCAGGAGCAGGATGTTGGGTGGCCTCACTGAGCAGCTCTGTACTGAGAAATTGAGAAGAGAAGCATTAGCAGGAGCTGGACACAGACATGCAGGTTCACAGGTTTTTTTGAAGCCCTCTCACATCAGCTCCGGGCAGAACTCAGTGCAGGATTGGGTGCTAAGGTAAATTTAATTTAGAACCAGATGTATTTCCCTGAATTTGGTTAATTTTGCAGGTCCAAAGCTTCACCCAATTGTGTGACCACTGCTTCCTGAGGTAACAAAAGGGATTGTTCACCATGCATTCAGCTTCTGTTAGAAAAGAGATCCTGGATTCTTCTGGAAATTTCATATTCTCAAGTGCCATTTTTCATAGGAATGGCCTCGTTTCTGAGTTCATAGACAGCGGAAAAAGCAATAAAACCTTTAGATGCGAGGTGATTTGTCATCTTGCTAGAAATACTTTACCACAATTCTAATTCACCACCATCCCAGGAAAGGCTGCTTATAACACACTGAGAGCCAGCTTGGGCTGTGAGCCAGCAAAGCACTCCAGCATGATTTCAGCTTTCACTGTACCACTGCCTGGAGTGAGATGACTTCAAAACCATTACAATTAGAAAGCCTAAATGGGTTGCTAATTTAGAGCCTTGGTGTGAACTTCCTAGAGTGAGTATCACAGCACACGGCTACACCATTTTGAGTTTATAAAGCCCTGCCACATGGCCCAATCTGAGTGAGGCCCTACAGACCAGCTCCAGGTGAAATTAGATGGGAATGGACAATACTTGCAAAAGGCCTTCAGCAGAGGCCTTTGTATTCAAGAGTCTTTTATCCCACTGTAGGTGAGAGCATACTTTATACATCCCAGGAGGAAAATAACTTAGTCAGAAAGCTCTCAAGGAAAGATAAAGAGTACAGACAGAAAAGCTATTGTGCATAAAGCCAGGTGGAATCATAAGTCTTTCTCAAAATGCTGAAAGAATAAATCCCCCTTCCACAAACTACAGGAAAAGATGTGGTTCCCATACACATCTGAGTGGCAAAGCAACTTCCCACATAGTCACATCTGCCTCCTTTTTCCTCAGTTCCATTGCTTAAATTCTGCCATGAGAGTAAACACAAGAGGGGGCAAGGGGCTGCACAGGCCCCTGGTCAAGGCAAGGAGAAAAGGAGGGAAGAGAATTTGTACCTTAGATATTTGCATATGAATTTGGCTTCAGCCTTCACAGCGTTTACATGCCTTTGAACACTTTCTGTTTCTTTCTGCATTCTTCACTGCTCCATTTTATTTATTTTCACCTTCTGATTCTCAGATCTGCTGCCAGATTGCTTATTTAATTCTACTTGTTGCACTGAAAACACCACTGTTGTCATCCAAATTAATCCCTGAACACAATAAAAACTTCAAAATAGCTCAGACAACCAGTTTTCCATCCTTTGGTCTCACTTCAAGTACAGTATAAAAAACCAGGACTTGGGAGCTCTGACAGTTTACACAGGAGCAATCCTTGGTACATGGCATTTTAGTAGGCACAGGAGGGTTTTTCTTCTCCACCAGTCTTTTCCTTTCACCAGCTGAAACTGCTCAGAGTTCTCCACCATCTCCAGCCCAGTTATCCCCTCTGCCCAGGTCATTGCAAGACCTGATGGTTTTCAAATAAACTTGGTACTTTTGAAATACTGCTTTCTGTGACAGGTTAGTTGAGAAGCAAGATCAACTAAGATTACCTTTGCTTTAGGGATGAGGGAAGGGAAGCATCTCCTAAAAGTCTGTGCTGAAGCTGCAGGACACTCTGGCTACAGATTTTTCCTGTTGGGTTTTCTATGTTCCTCTCTGTTTAAACTGCGCAGTGGGAAAAAAAATAGGGAAAATAAGACCAGACAAAAAAAAAAGTATATAGAAACATGATAGGACCAATATTTTTCCCAAACCTGTATTGCCATTATCTGCCCTGAATTTTTTTCTCTTGCACTTTTCCCAGAGATGAGAAGGGCTCTGAAAAGACTAAACACCCTTTTTCTTGCTGGCTTTGGCCAGTCTCTCAGTTCTGTATTTTCACAAGGATAGGTCACTGATTACCCTCCAGTGTTTTTAGTTTCCTTGATTTGAACTAGATTGCAAATAAATATCATAATGTGAGCTTAAACAACGCATCAGTGAGAAAAATATTCTCTTGAAATATAAGCAAAACATTCACACAGAGTATAATAATTTCTGAAGATGTTTCTAACTTTTCAAGGGCTGCTTTAGACCCATTCCTAGAGTCTCCACGACTCCCATTTGATTTTTTCACATAGAATTCACAATTATTCCTACCATTTATGTCATCCAGTAGCACTTCTAAATTAGAAAACCAGACTGAAACTTCAGCAGCCTGTCTGAGTATTAACCAATCTTGGCTTCTCTGCTCTGACAAAGCCCTGGCTGAGAGATAAAAAAGAATCACATACCTTACTTGTTAAGAGCTATTCATGCCAACTCTTTCTCTTGCTGCTCAGCGCTAATCACAAATTAGAAAGTATTTTCATGTTGTCAACACAGAGACCTTATGTGAATACAGATATGAGAAATAAATCAAAAAAGTAACAAAATCTTTGAACGTATGCTTATGCTAACTTAGCAAAGAATTAATTGGCCAGAATTTATGCAGGCTGCTCTCTAGTCTGTGGATATGTGAAATGCTATTTTAGCAAACAGTGTGCTTTTAAAAGTGAGTCTTTAACAACAAAAAGCATGTTAAGTTAAATCTAAAACATTTTAAGCATCCCCTTTTTACAGTCTCTTGATTTTGCCATTCACTGATTTGGGGAAGCCAAATTGTAGTTTTCTGCTTCACTTTCTGTTCATACCAGGTTCCCTTTTTAGCTCTGACACTAAACACAGCAGGACTGCATTTAAATAAAAACATGCGGTATCCAGGGGTATTGTGGATGTATTTTCCAGCTCACAGATATTCCTGCTCGTATCAGACTCTGTAAAAAGCAAAACAAAAAGCCAAGTCTAACCCACATTTTAATCCTAAAATATCTGCCAGCAGTCCTTTAATCCTGAAAGATAAAACTAGAATAAGATCATTGCATATAGGCAGAGCAAAAAGCCCTCCTAAAACAAAGCCTTATAACTGTGGGGAGTTTCCCTGAGTATTTTGCCACACACTGAAATAGCCAATTGCTCCAGGAGGTCTGAGGCATGAACAAAAGTTCAACACTGACATTTCCAGCCTCAGCAGAAAAATTATTCTGTCATTTGAAAGAAGTATTTACCACCTTTTAGCTGCTCTTTACCAGGGCAGTGTTTCTGTCCTCTCAGAGCTGCTTAAGAGGGATACTCTTCCTGATTTTAACTCGGCTGCCATCAATAAAGGCTAACTGATAGAGAGGAAAGTAATGTGCATAGCTGCCTCTCCACAGCTCTGGAATCCTTTGAACTAGGAGCCCCTCAAAGCTTTCACTGAAAGGCAGATTTTTGCACTTGGACTGGGGCTGATATCCTTGAAACCATAATATTTACATTCTTTCTCTTTCATATTGCTTTTCCTAAATGCTTCCACGAGACAGTTAAAAATAGAAGGTGAGACACTGGAGCTGCACAGAAGGCAATCTGTGCTCCCCGTGGCTTCTCCGTGCCTGTTCCTTTGTGATGAGCAGGGGAAATACCTCCTAGGTCAGTCCTGCATCTCCTCCTGCTCCTGCCAGGGAAGGTTCCTGCACTGCAGCTCTGCAGCCTGGCTCATGCCCAGCAGGCTGCAGGATCTCTTGCCCAGGTTATGTAATGAAGGATGCTGAGAGCTTCATGTGCTGACCTGCAAAACTCCACTGGCTCTTCCCCTGAAGGATCTATTTAAGATCCTGCCTCAGTTTATATGACTTCCACATCACCTCGTCTGCCATCCACGCCCCGTGCTGGAGGTTTTCTGACACTGCAGCACTTCAGCAAAATTTCAGGAGCTTGCTCTTGCTTGCTGCACCATGTCAATATATTTTTCAAGCAAATTGAATTGTCTTTTCAATTACGTTCTTCAGCTCTCCTCATAGTAACTTATCTCTTGAAGTCTAATACAGAAAGAAGTTTCATCCTATCCTGGGCCTTTCCTCTCAGAAACTTGTGATTTGCTTACCTTGGGGAATCTCCAAACTCTAACCAGTGTGAGAAGAGCAAGACCTGTCACTCACCTTGGTGCAGGATACAGCTGAAGGACGATGCTGAAATCTCAGTCACCATTTCTTTATAAACAGTATTGCTATGGTTTACAAAGCAGCAATGATCGTATGCATGTGATGTTTTTTCATGTCAAATGCATTTCTTTCCCATAAAAATAATCTTCAGATCTTTTTAACTGTATTTCAGCTGTGAAAAGGCAAATGTGGCTAAATTATTTAACTGATTTTACTTCTTCCTTGCTTTATTTTGTGACTGGTTTTTTCCTGTCCTTTATGCTTGATTACTCTTTCATTTTATCTGCCAAATGACCTCTCAATTTGTATTCCTCCTCAAATCCAGCACTTTCTCCACCTCTATGTTTTCCTCAAAATGCAACCAATGGCTTGTCTCCTTTAAGGCTTTAAATCTTTTCACTAGGCCTACACTTTCAGTGTTTATTTGTACAATATCTGATTAATTTGCAATCCTTTGAAAATTCTTACTAATACTTCAGTAGTGTTTTTTCCCCTCTCACACTTAGAAGATGATACAGTGTTTGTCTTTTCTGAAGCCAGAGAGATAAAACAGTGATCCATAATTCCATAGACAAAGCACAGTGGAAAAATTAGGTGGTTTCAGCCAGAAAAACTAACAATCAAGAATTTTTTGGCAGGTCTGAATTTTAACTTAAAGCTGCAAAATACATCATTTGAGACAGTTTCAAGTCTTAACCAAATCTTTACTGGAAATTACAGTAGCAAAACAAAGCAGAGTCTCCTGAGACACCCTCACATCTCAGTTAACAGAGTTAATCACCTGGCAGCTTGCAGGCATTTATTTCACGTAAGAGGGAATGTTCCAGATGATTCTGGAATTTGATGGAAAAGATTGTTGAATTCAATAATATTCAGACTCTGGCAGCATTAACCAGTGTCAAACTTGCTGAGTCCAAAATATGATTTCTCTTCAAATATTATTTCCTTCTCATAGAGTTTAAACTCCATGAGGCTCCAACTTACACTTGTTCTCTGCAAGACCAACTGGCAAGAGATTTTACCGACAAAACCCAAACAATTCACCCTGGGGCCTCACCATAAACAAAGTCATATATAAATGCTATTTTTATTACAAAAGCTGTAAAGATTTTCCTGGAAGCTCATCTGTGAAGCTGCTGAATGCTTCATACCTAGCCGAGGTTTCCATCATACTGCCTCCAACTCCATGGACTTTCCAGGAGACAGGAACATTTTGAATATCCTCTTCCAGCTGTGGTGCTTAGGTTGAAGGTGAGTATCATTAGCCAGAGTTTAATAAATTTCTTACTCTGGTCAAGCATTAATTTTTTTCTTCTGGAGATGGCAGTAGCATCTATGCACAGATCACTTAATTGCCTGTCTGCCTCTTCATTTGAGTGCCTGGAGAGAATAATTATTAAGTGGAAGATGTGACAAAGAGAGAGAGACACTTTTACAACATGTGACAAATTAGTTTCATTCTCTCTCCTCCCCATTTTACATCCTCAGCACAAGTCATTTCTTCATCTCTTCTCCAGTTTGGTTTGCTGTCAGACAGCTGAACACACAGGTCACAAGCTCTGAAAAACAGTGGATGCTCAGTCATACAATTCTGATGAAGCTGACCTTTTCGAATAAGTTGATTTGATTTTTCCAGATCAAGCTTGTATCAAGAATATCCCAGCAGATAAATATAGCTGAGGAAATAGAGCCCAAACACCATATGGGCAAGCTGCAACAATGCCATGAATCTGCTCACCTGCCTGTCCTGCCTCCTCCCACCCCAGCCCCACATCAACCCCAGATCTTTCAGATGTCTTTCATGTTTAGTTCAACAAAGAAGGTCTTTTCCTCTGTTCCAAGTCTTTCAGTTTCTTGCCTAAATAGTTCTAAGTGACATTTTTTTTGCATCTAGGTCTCTGCCTCCTTTCCAGCTTTATGCAGACCACCCAACACTCAGCTCCTTTGCCCTCCCTTCTCCTACAGCTGGTTGCATCTCGGGTTGAAATTTCTCAGAGGATCAACAACACCACACGTGTTCACCTTGTAATAGGTTCAGCATGTAGCAGACAAAGCCCTGATCCTAACTGGTCCTTGGATGCTATCAGGATATAAAGTGACACCATATATTTTTGGTTTAAAAATAAGCTTCTGATTCATGCTCCCCCGGTATTGGCAAGGCCACGTGAGTGTGACAGAAATAAACCGTGTGACCTCCATATCAGCAGGGGATCTGCTTCAGGTTGTGCTCAGAAAGCAGAAATGGGAGAAGGGGGAGCCAAGCAGGCAGCACTTCAATCTCTCTCCTCCCCCTCTCTGCTATGCCCTACCCTTCCAGGGCTATGCTTCCACCCTCAACTTCTGTTTGCTTCACAGTGTCCTCTCAAAGCATTTCCAAATTGTACAAAATAAGCAGCATTAGTCTATTTTTTCTCAAAATCTACAGCTGAGTGTCAGAGAGCAAGCTACTGTCAAGCAGGCAAGCTCTAAATGTCTTTCCAAAGAGAAATTACTTTGTTGAATAAAAAGCATTTCAGAGCCAAGGAATGATCATGTTTATTTTCTTATCTCCTTGATGAAACAGAACTAATTTCTCTCACGTTCAAAGAGATTGTGTTCAGAGAGAGCTTCGTTTTTAGAACTTCAACTCCTAACATTCCCATTAGGTTCTCCTTGCAGTTTAAACTTCTGCCAGCAAAACACAGACAAATCTGTTGGGTGTGGTCTGATGCCCATCCAGGAGGTCTCTCAAACATATATTCCTAATGGTTCTAACCTACGATTAAATCAATCTGAAAAAACAAGCGCTGAGTGAAAGGAGAAAAGAACTTTATCTAGAAATGAAAGAAAATTCACTCCAGTGTCATTTTCTGAGATTTAGAAGGTGTTACATCTCCCAGCAGGTGGTAAAGACAGGAAAGCCTCACTCAGTGATCAGTGCTTTCCCTCCTCTCTACAGGGCAATGGGTTCTGCTCCTCACGCACAAACCACAAGACCAGTGAGTAGCTCTTCTAGCAAAAAACATGAAAAATGTTTGCCTTAAAAAAAAAAAGAAAACTAAGAGAAAATAGACTCTCCCAAAAAACTCCTCACTTGTCCTAGAGAACCCTTTAGAAATCCACTTGTTGCTCTTTTCTTCACGTTTTCAGTTGGAAAAATGTTGAGAATTACAGGGTAGTAGGCAGGTTTGAATTGTGTGTGTGACATGATGCACTCATTTGTGCAGAGATTTACTTACAAAAGAGGTACAGAATTTGTCATGATAGTGCCACAACATTTAGGGGAACACAACAACATGCAATGCTGTACCTCAGGTCCTTGTGATAAAAACTGTTCAAACCAGCAAACATGCTTTTCAGAATAACTATGTTTCTAACCAAAAAACGGCATCGATTGCTCTGTAGTGGCACCAAATTACAGCGTCCCACATAAAATATCCTATAGCAGGAGCTGCTAATCAGGGAGTAAAAGCAGAGCTGAGCCCCTGGGCTCACCCTGGGCAGTGCTTTCATGACACCACATGGCCTTTGCCTGGCTCTGCACCACCACAGCACCCCCAGGCACCTCTCTTGCTGCCTGTGGGAGTGTCCTGAGGACAGGGCTGTGTCCTGAGCACCCAGACAGGAGGACAGAGGCCGGTCAGTGCAGAGAGGCACCAATAAACACTACAGCAGACAGGCAGCTCTGCTGCATCCCTGAGCAGCCAGGCTCAGCCTAAGCAGGGAGGTGGATGAAAAGGATCATTGCCTTATTTTGCTCCATCACAGCACATTCCTCGGACCCCAGCCCTCGGGGGCTTTACTGAACTTGCTGTGTGCTACACACACTTGGCTGTCTCATTAAACGCCACGTTTGGCAAATCCTTCCTGCCTTAGGCCATGTCTACACGGGGAGGCTTCGCCAAAGTCTTGCACACCCAAGGTCAGCTCAGGGCATGGAAAATGCACATCCTGTAGCTGCCACTGTTACAATGCTGGGACTCCGGGCACTTGCTATTACCTGTGCTAGCAGCAGAGTCCAGGTGAGTGCACCTTCTGCTGCTCAGGAAGGTCAAGTTCTTAAACCAGCACCACCAAACCTGCTGTGCCTCCACGAGGTTGTCTGTCCTGCAGCCACAGCACAATAAATAGCTTTTGCTGGGTGCACAAGACATGCTAACTGGAAGCTCTACCTGTAGACTCCCATCTGGCATCTCTTTGTTCACTTTCTCTTCCTTATACACCATACAGCTCCTTAGCCTTTACTTTGGAAAAGACTCACAGTTGCCTCAGGATGTAACAGAAATTCTCTGTGAATTTTTCATGTTGTGTTTACAAAATACACAGGTTAAAACATGCTTTTGGAGCTCAGTTTCTTGCAGATATCAATTATACGAAGGCTCTTTTTGTTAAAAATACTGCTTACCTTTCACTGGGGGAGACACATTCAATACCAGGAATGCAAACTGATGGGAGCCAAGGGAGGGAGTGATAGGCAAAGAGGGCAACACCAGGTCTTTGGGATTGTCACTGACACATCATGACAAACATTCCCAAGCAGGTTCTGTGCAAAATAAACTGTGCCCTTTCTCCTTAAAATAAACATCCTTGATATACTTACTGAAACCAGGAATGTGCCATTATTAATGATAATGTAGTGCAGGAGACAGCTTTTCTTAAGGTTACCCAAAATATCTTGCTGCTTCATCAAATGTATTGTTAGAGCTCACCAAACCCAGAGCTGTGGTGCACCTGTTTTCTCTCAGACACATCTTATTTTTCTTCCTTGGAAGTCCCAGCTGGCGTCCAGGTTTTCTTAAATTGCTACCAGAGCTAATTGCTAAATTGCTACCAGAGCAATGCCCCAGAAGATGGGGAACTGCTTTCTGCAGTGAAAGGTGAACAAATGAGTGGACTCAGTGGAGCAGAGTGGCCAAGGAGAGGCAAAGAGCTGGTGCTGAGACCAGGGTGGGAGGGAAGAGGGGATGTGACAACCAGGCAGGCAAGCACAGCAGTTTCAGGGCTTTGTTTTGGGGGTGCTCAAAGCAGGAACATTTTCAGGAGGCTTGGGGGAGAAAGTAGTAGCTTGGGGCTGGTAAAAAGCTGGCAAACAGGTGGTTCTGTTGGGAGTCGCTCAGCTATGAAATCACAAACCCAGGGAAAATATTTACTGAAGGCCAGATTTGCTCCACCTGAAGGCACAGAAGGCAGTCTGTTTTCTTCATTTGTTTTTTATTTCTTTCACTTGTTTGGATGCTCTGTGATATTATTCCAATATTATTTTTAGGTGGTTTCTCATTTAAGGAGACACTGCATTGAGCCTAATGGAATGGCTTCGCAGCCTCTGAGTGTTCTTCCCTCACAGAAAAATTAATCTCAAAGCAACAACTGCAGCAAACCCAGCAGTGGAAAGAGCAAATGGCCAAAGCTCAGAGTAGGCAATGTTTTTGAACTTGCATCCAGTTGGAGAAGAGAAAGAGAATTCAACTCTCTCAGCAAACTCACAACTTGGTAAAGGCTTTGTTGAAAGTATTGCAGAGAAATTATTGACCACAAAATCATGGATCATGGTAAAACCAACAACAACAACCACTAATAGCCTGCTCTGAGGGGCCTATAATCCTAAAATAATAGCGATAATTTAAAAATATAAGTAAATCTGGGCAATTGCATGCACACACAATGGAAAAGACTTTCCTGTGATATTCATCTCAAGAGGCAATATCAACATTTTCACTTTCTGGCTTCAGGAACCACATCAGGAAATCAAACAAATATTATCCCATGTGTGCAGAGAACTTCTTTCTTCTTGCAACAAGCAAACAAAAATTATTTTCTTAATAAACATTCAACAGACAAAAGCACTACTGAGAAAGATCATAAGAGTCAGAAAAAACTTGTGATATTGATGAAAACAAAACCTTTCCTCCTTGCAGTCAGGAGTGGCTGGAATTGACACACATGGATTATTCATGGCTGGTGCTGCACAGAGGCAGCTTTGCAAGGTGGGAGCGAGATGAGCCTGTCATGCTGCTGGGGACACTTTGGAAAATACCCACAAGTAATAAATCCAAAGAAATAGATGATGTATAAGCTCAAAATGCCTAGTCAAGGCCAGCCAGGATTCTCTTTGGGGATGGGAACTCAGGAAGGAAAAAGCTGTGCAGGAGAAAACTCCCAGGCTGAGAAATTGCAAGACTTGTCATTTTTCAGCAAATACACCACTTAAGGGATTTCAGGGAGAACCCCTGGAGAGCCTGGGATGTGCTCCCTGAGTGCAAACCTGCACAGCCTGTTAGAATGTGATGGGTATTAGAGGGGACAAAACTGGATGAAAACCTCAGTCCCACACTGGATGTAGATTGTGATCTCTGAGAACCTGAGCACGGTCAAGTCATGTTAAACTTTGTCAGCATCATGTTCCCATTGATTTTACACATGAAAGAGAGATTGGGATAGTGCCTTAGCAAACAAGGAAAATAGCATTAGAGATGGGATTAAGAGAAATTCAAGGGTGGGTTCTCAAAAGACTTCAATGTGAAGAGCATTAGTTGCTATCAGAATAAACCACCCTGAAAACAGCACAGGGCAATTGCTGCATTTTTCTGAGCAGACCAGCATCTCTAGATTTGTATTTGCCAGGTTCCCCACCCTCATTATCTCCCTCATGTTAGGGAATGGAGTTCTCACCACGCAGGATTAGTCTCTCCTGTGAGGGTCATTGCCAAAAATAATAAACAGCAATAACCATTTTAAACTTAGGAAGATTTAAAATGAGATTCAGGGAGATGCTCATTCCCTGCTTTCATTTTCAGGTTAAAAAAAAAGAAGAAAAAAAAAATTCTTCAGGGGAATTAAGGGGGAGAGGGCAATTCTTCCCTAGAGGTTCAAATATATCTCCCAGGCAGCACAAAAAAAATGTTGGTATTCTGTACCACCCAGTGCCTGCCCACTTCTATGCTTGATTACCCCGATAAATCAGAAAACCTGTTTGTTACAGACTCTCCTTCCATTACAGCTGCTGCTCTGGTTAACATCTTCTGAATCATCCAATTCATCAGGATCACATACATGGGGCTTTAATCCTTTGATTTTTTAAGTTACTTTGTTCTGAATTTTTCGCTTCATCCCCTTACTGACAGAGGAACTGGATAAAGATAAATAAGTCAGAGTAGCATTGTTTTTCTGCCCTGCTTTTTATTCTGCAAGGGGAATAGGAAAGGGGAGAGAATGAAACTGCATTTCTGTTCTTTATCACACAGTGTTGATGCTGCAGCTTCAAGTTGGAAGAGTTTGAAAACCAGTCCTGAACATCTGAAGTAAAGTCATCTTCCTTGTGTTCTCTCAAAGATTAAAATGCTATTTTTAAAAAATATTGCATTAAATAGACAACTTGGTGGTTATTCTAAGCCCTCCATCACTGCTGTGCCTTTCAGTACTAATTTCTGTAAAAGGAACAAATCTGGGAATTGAGTTACAGCTGGAGTGTAATAGCTACATAAATTACAGGGAGTGTCAGAGTGGGAAGGGAAATGGGGAACACAGCAGGTCAAACACTTGCTAATGGGCTCTCGAGTCATTCACCTGCTCAGATCAAAATCAGACGAGTACAACACTGGAAGGACACAGGAGAATCTATACTGGAGCACTCCCAGCATGACTTTAGGATTAATGCACACAAACACCCCCATGCTCATCCTCATGTCCCTGGCAGTCACTCCCAGCATGAATCTGCTCCAAACCACCTGGGCTGACTCCCTTCCCTGCCTTTGTGCCAAGTGAGGATCATGCTTGAGAGCAGTGACAACACAAACCTGCACCTCTGCAGGGGACTCCAGCAGCAAGGCCACCTCCTCCCCAGGGAGGGCTGAAACAGCAAAACAAGGTTCCTGAAGGATCCAGCTTCCTGCTCGCCTGCCCAGCACTCAGCACATGGGAATCCCAGCCCCTCAGTGCTGCCACAACATAATAAATCATAATCACAACTGCAACTAGGGGGAACACAAATCTCCCATGGTGCTCCATCTTTACATAGCACATCTATAACATACACAAATGGGAGAAAATAAAGGTGATGAACTAAACCTCAGGTGGTTCCATGGTTTTATTATTGATCTGACATCCTTTGTTCTGAAAATCAGACAGAGCATTTCTTTGTGGAAGCGACTTCTATACAGGGTCCTGAGACTGACTTGTTCCAATCTTAGCAAAGGTAAGCAGGTAAGATTTCACAACCTAATACAGACTGCAAAAAATCAACTTTGATAGAGAAGGAACATCTCTAATATT
Organism: Sialia sialis; assembly: GCA_009812075.1. Lineage (NCBI taxonomy): Eukaryota > Metazoa > Chordata > Aves > Passeriformes > Turdidae > Sialia > Sialia sialis. The sequence continues at coordinate 1,674,462 of VRYO01000570.1, forward strand.
TTACATATCTCATGCTGGAGAAGCCTCACATCAACATTTATAAATTATTTAAGAAGAAAATACCACAGCCTTCCTTTTGTATCTTTTTTCCATCTATTTTTTCCTTTCCTTTCAGTAGTGGCAAAGCCTTATGTCATTGCAAGGAAGTATTTTATTAAGCAGAAAAGTACCTGTCTAACCATATTATGTCAGAAGGTACAAGCCCTTAATTATCTACTTCCTATAATTATGATCAAGGATTTTGATTCTGAATAATTTCACAAGAGTCATAAGGAATTACAGATCCAAAAAAGAAAATTTCATGCCGTTAGCAAAAGTACAATTTCTGGCCTGCCATATATAAGATAAAGACAGGCAAAGAAAACAAGTAAATAAATAAATATTTACACAAGCCTTTCCTCAAAAATCTAGCTGATATTTGCTACAGAAAAATTTAAATAGCTGCTTTTGATTAAGTTTATCTAGTGTATTAAGCTTTCAATCAAAATATTTTGTACTAAAGGCTTTGAGCTCTTTGCTGGTTGGACCCAGTTGCACAGTATAAATCTCACTAGTGGAAAATCATAAAATAATCAACTAAACTTGTACAGGAAGAAGTTAATGAAGGTCTTGAGAATCAAAGATGGCAGTTTTTGCACAGTATCTCTTTACCCCAGAGCTTTCACTGAATTAAATAGATTGACAAAACAAGTAGCTGCAGAAATGTGAATGTGAAATGTGAAAATAAAAGCAGTGTTTTAACTCTCAAAATCCAAGTGGATTGAGAAGACAATATTGGTTTCAGGTAAAGAGAACACACTCCTTTGATCAGAAAATGCCACTTGCTTGCTATTGTAGAAAAATTCCCTTTAACAGAACAGAAAGATCCAAAAGAAGCAGCACCATGCAACCTCCACCTCCAGCTGGGGAGCAAACACAGACCAGGGCCAAATAACAACTGCAAGGACAAAGAAACAAGCCCACACTAACAGGGACAAAAGCAGCACATGGAAAGGTGACATAAATAGTCCAGCAGGAACATTTACCAGACTGTGACAAAATTTGGGCTGCAAACAGAAATGGCATTGCTCAGAAAACAGACTGGGGAAGATGACACCGATTATTACAATCACTTGTTGAAGATAAAGGAGAAGAAAAAACACAAACAGTAACATCTTTGAATATCTGATTTCAAAAATAGAGATTGGACTTGGTAATTATTATTCTTTATAAAACAGGGAAGACTTTTTACTTTTAAGTCTATAATTAGACTTCAATGGAAAGTTACATTGTAAGTACAAGAAAATTGCCAAAGTTTCACTATAATGTGAAGAATAGAACAATCTTTATTCAACGCTGCTCTGGACACGTGTTGTATTTTAACAAGTACTCTGCACTGGAAAAATTCTCAGTCACAGCAAATTTTTAGTACCATTGGAACCAGATATTTCAAAACAGATCATTGTAAAAGAGACATCAAAAGGTTTACCTTGAAGCTGTCCAAGTGTAGTGGGGATAAGAATAACACAGGCCTGCTGCTGAGCCCATGTCCCCACCCCATGGCACTGCTGCTCTTGGAGTGCTGCATGAACATCCCTGGCTGATGGAGACCTCAGTGAGCCTCAGGTCCTCAGCACATCATCATCATCACTTTGTACACTTGGCACTCTGTCTTGCAAGGAAGTCAGAACACATTCAGCTCAGATATTGAATTTCCTTTCACCTCTCCAGAGTATGGACTTTCCAACTCAGAGTTAAGCTTGTTTGCAGTTCCTGGGGAAAGGGATTGCTGCAATTGCTGCTGTCTGTGCTGTGCATGGCTTGTGAACAAAGAACTCTGGTTTCTAGGGCTCTTGCAACTCTTTAAATAGTCATTCCCTCAACGAAAATTTCCTGAAATCTAACCCTCAAATGTGAACCTTTTGAAAATAGGGGATAAACAGCCTGGATCTAAACACTCTGAATCAAGTACCATGCTTCTTTGGATTTAACTTATCCAGACCTCGATTCAGAAGAAACACAGATCTGATTCCAGCATGACCAAACCAGAGTCTTGCCTTAGCAAATCACATCACAAGCTGACAGGATTCTCTGTGAGGGAGAAAGTTACTCCTGCAAGATTTCTGCCAACTTCTACTCAAATCATGCAAGGTCAAAGGCAGGATTTCAGCAGTCAGTAATCCAGACTCAGCCTGAACATGCAGACCCAAGGTAAATACCAGCTCTTCAGGACCCCTGCAATTCCACAGCACTGGGAACAGGACACTTCTGCAATCAACAAAGCCATAAGCACTTCATTAAAAATTGCAGTGTCTCCTCTTTTCAAATGCAATTCCAATAATGTTAAGATATTCTTTCATATAATACACTAGTGCAGACATTCCATAAACACCTAATCCTGCTCAGAAAACCTTTATTAAAGTTTAAATTTAGCTGCCATTCTCTGCTACTTTCGAACAAGCCAAGGGACTCTCTCCAGAGGCAGTTCTGATTTTCCAGACAGTCGAGGTCTACAGTGGTCAGACAAGAACCTGAACTTTGAGAACTCTGCAGCATTCCCTCCAGTCATCATAAACCAGCTGTGATGGGTTCAAAAGGAAGTTGTATCAGATGGGACTCATGGGAAGTTACATCAGACCTTCATTTGCCCAAAGAAGGTCAGCAAGTCAGAGTGTTCGGAGAGAGCATGCAAAACATGGCACACATTGCAGGGTGTGGATAAAGAGGAAGGATCTTTCATAAGAAAGAAAAATAATTGACATGGCATATTTCATCTGACTGCAATTTTCCCCTATTTCCTGGACAAACCAAAGCCCAGAGAAAGATAACAATTTGCACACAGTCATGCACAGAGAGTGTATCAGAACTCACATCTCTTGCAGGACACATCCTCTCTGTTTCTCCACTTCTTGGAAAGAAATGACTAGAGACTCTGTACTCCTAAATCTCCTGCTTTGTGTGTTACTATGTTTATGTTTGTTACCTTACTACCTGAAAACTGAACTGTTTCTGACTGCTGGTCCTTTCAGTCACAAAGCTGTTTGGTTCCAACTAGCTGGGAATTATTCACACCCCAGAGCTGATCTGCTGGTCAGAGATACACAGGAGATTGCAGTGAGAAGCAGCAGGTCCTCCTGGCTGACTTCCCAAGGAAGAGGTGGATCCTGTGTAATGGCACACCCAGCACCTGTTGAGGGACACTGATCTCACAGGGCAGAGGGTGCTGGCCCAGCTTCTCCTGACACTCCATAAGGACAAGGCCTCAATACAGATTTGTAAGGGCTGGCAAGTCCAACATCTGCTCCAGGTTCTTTGCAGAAGCTCAGTACAAAGAAGAAGAGTGCAAATCCCTGCACCTGGATCAAGGCCCCCCTGCTATCAGCACAGCTGGGGTGTGCAGAGCCTGGGACAGCCCTGCTGAGAAGGACTCTGGGGTGCTGATGGATGAAAAGCTGGACATGCCCCGGCCATGTGCACTGGCAGCCCAGAGAGCCAAGTGTGTGCTGGGCTGCACCTCAGGCAGTGTGGGCAGCAGGGGAGGGGGGATTCTGGCCCTCTGCCCCGCTCTGGTGAGACCCCAGCTCTGGGTTTCCCAACATAGGAAGGACACGGAACTGTTGGAGCAAGTCCAGAGGAGGTCACAAAGGTGCTCCAAGGGCTGGAATCCTCTCCTGTGGGGATGGGTGGGAGGGCTGGGGATGTTCTGGAAAAGAGAAAATTCCAAGGAAGCCTTTCAGTACCTAAAGGTGGGGACAGAAAGATGGGGACAGACTTCTTAACAGGACCTGTCAATTAGGACAAGCTGCAATTGTTTTAAACTCAAAAAGGATGGATCTTGACTAGAAATAAGGGAGATATTTTTAATGACACTGGCACAGGTTGCCCAGAGAAGTTGTGGATACTCAAGTCAGGTTGCATGGAGCTCTGAGCAACTCTGATCTATTTGAAAATGCCCCTGCTCATTGCAGGGGGATTAAATCAAAAAGTCTCTCCCAATCCAAACTGTTCTATGGGAAAAAAACCCTGCTGGTCTGCAGGTAACAGCATTAACCATATTTGGCGATGGAAAAGAGATTTATCACTTGTTATTTGAAGCAAGGTACCCTCTTTGCCAGATTTCTATACACTGTCAACACACACCAGAGTTCTACTCTGCCTAAATACTTGATCCAGACTAATTGGCAACAATGGAAAACTAAACAGGCTTTGAGAGCACAGCAGAAGTCACCCAATAATCCTTTCTGACAGCAGTACAGTCCCCTAACTGCACACAACTACCAGGGGTGAATTTTGGGGGCAAATGCTCCCCCAGCCAGTCAGAGAAGAGTGGGACCTACAAATCATGCTGGCCTCAAATCAACAAACACCCTCTTTTTACTCTGGAAAAGTCAAGCTCAGCATCTCTGTTTTTCAGCTCTTTCACCTCCCCACTCAAACTGCCAATAAATTGGCTTTTTGCAGTTCTGCCTACAAATAACAACAATAATCACTCAAGAAACCCCTGGCATTTGTCTCCCAGAAAACGTGTATGTGTTCAGCAGCTCTTTTCACATCAGTTACTGCAACACAGTGAGGTGGTTTTGCTCAGCCAAGAGGTTTGAATGGAGGCTCATTAGGGTAAAAACTCACACTGTTACTTAATAACCTCTCTAGGGTCTCGAGGTCGTCTTCTTTTCCTATCTCAGTATCTTTAAAATCCTCCACAATGTATGCAAGCCTGAATTCTCACAGCGCTAGGAAAGCATAGCTGAGGTTTAGGGAGACCTATTTAAAATGAGAGATGAATACACCAGAAATTCTATTCTGCTGTTGAAAGCACACTGACCTTGAGGCTCCCAATAATGTCCAGAATTACCTTGTCAACAGCCGGCAGATCCAATCTCAGTTTTCATGGAACTGTTCCCAGAGCAGGTAGATAATGCCCAATCTTCAAAGTAACCATGTCTCAAGTTTATCAAACAAGCAGGAAAAAAATTGACACACCAAAGGGCCTATTCACTAAACAGTGGCTTACACGAATCAGCCAAGCATGTGAAGATCTATTTTTCTTGCTTGGGTGACATAAATGTTGCACTACAAAGAGCAAGAATACAACTTGTGAGTAGATTAGGTGGGTTCAGCATGGCCAGAATGAATTATTTCAGCCCAGTCACAGATCTACTTTGAACATCTGAGTTTAGAATTTGATTCAAGTATTAAGTTCAGATTTGAATAGCAGAGACCAAGAAAAGAAAAACTATGGGGGGAAAAAAAGAAAAAAAAATCTAATGAAAAATGTACACTATCTCAGCAGCTCAAGGAAAGCAAATTCCCCTAAGCCAGTGTAACACATGCTGCACATTTCTAATCCATGAATGAAAAACTAGATGCTTCAGGGTTTATTTAGGCAAAATTGAAACCTCCTCAAAGAAACAAAAACTACAGCATAGGCTTGGCTCATATGAAACAGGCATAAGGCCCCACCATAAGCATAGACTTGGGTTGTGCTATTTCTTGCTGTTTCCACCTGGCATAATTAGAAATACTGAGAGAAAAATTAAAACCACACAATTGACACCAGCAAATACCAATGCAAAGTAGCAGCAGAATCAGACTGGGTGAAAACTGCAGCCCGAATGCATTTGTTTCTATCTGCAATAATAATAATTATTATTATTATGGCAACACATTGTATTGAGGATATAAACCCAAAATCCTCTCCCAAGAAATGACTCATTGTCTTCACTCCCAACTATCTGCGAGATTCCTTGGAAAGAATTCGAGATACTCAATGCACAACTCTCTTTCATCTCCAAAAGCTGTCAGACCCTGCAGAGCTGCAGAGGAGTGTTGCACCACAACCTCACACCTCTCCCTTCCCCTCCTGAGAGCCACTGCAGCTCTGGAGCTGAGAAAACACCTCTGAGATTCAGGTGAGGCTCCCAGGATCTCTGAGCATCATGGCAAAGATGGGAATTTCTGAACATTAAAAGACAAGTCAAAGGAACTGTGGTTGTGAGCCAATACCTATTGCACACAGGTGGAAAGCTCTGCATTAACTTTCTTCATGGTTCACCTTTTTGCACTCTTTTCCAGCATTATTACAGAGAAACAGGATTAAGAGCTGCCTTGTTTTCATCACTATCTCTACAATAGTCATTTAAAATGGTGTCAGTGTTCCAAATGCAGTTCCTGGGATACATCCCTAGAAATACAATGGTTTTTCTTAGGCTTGGGCAGTTCTATTGATGTTTTATTTGCACAGACCCAGGGTTCACACCATGGCTCCAATCATGTCCAAATGGCCTCCATCATTTGACATTTATTTCATTTAGTGCATGGCATCTACTAAACCCCTGGAGAAGTCACACTGAGAACAGTATTTGAAAAAAAAAGATGCATTTATCTCTCAGTTTGGGCATAAAGTATAATGTTCAAGAGCCAAAGGAATTACACTGCACGTGCACAGTAAGCAAATTAACATACCTTCTGAATTTACCTCTGGTTACAGCACTCAGAACACCTACTGCTCAGGACTGTGTTACACACTTAAGCTCCTCAAGAATATAATTCCTTGAAGGGGAAAAATAATTCACATTTTAGCCTAGATGGATTTCAGTGACTTTCTACCAGACAGGTATCTATCTTCCCAGGTTTGATATCAGTTCCAAGTACTGTAAAATACAAGTATTCAAGTCTTGCTTAGTCTTGACTCAAAAACAAAACTGAAAAAAATAAACTCTCAAAGAGAAACCATCAGAAGCAGCCATGTTTTTCACCCATTCCCTATTTTTTTTTTTCTTGAATATATGGACCAAGTCCTGCAAACCATGTTTATGGCCATCTCTTCAATTTACAAAACCCCATGTCAGCTGCAGCAATTTAAAATGTGACTGAGAACAGAGCTGGTTTAAGGCCAGCCAAGTTGATATTTCATGTAATCTTTCACAGTGATGAGATCATATTCTACTACCCAGCTAACACTATAATCAAGATAAGTCCCATTTGTAGAGGGACCATGACTGACACATTCCTTCCATCTGCCTTAATGGCACAATTCTGCTTCTGCAGCAATCAAGTGTCCAGTGTTTTTTCTGTCATTCGTTGGGTTTTTAAGGGGAAAACCCCCTTATTTTGCAATTACATACAAAAATAGAAGAACTAGCTAATTTAATACAGAGAATATTGCTGAAACCCCAGATCAAATTGTAGCTTGGATAAATGTAGCTAATTTCCACAGCAGCCCGCAATCTGCTTAACCCTGAGCATGTGGCTGCCTCGACACCCAGGAAAGGATTTTTAGGAGCAGCTCCCTTGGTGTCTTCTGCAGGAAGGTCTGCTCACACAGCCCTGAAGAGCTGGCACTGCAGACCTTTGTGCCTGGTTTGTGACTGCTCCACCCAGCTTCACCCAAACATATTTAGCTGTCAATCTGCAAACAGGCAAACGTGTTTGTAATTAACAGAGGCCTTCATTTACTGTATATAAATCAGGAAAAGGGAAAGATACTGTTAAATGAAGACAGCTATCAAAGGAATTACTTTGCTTCCAATTAGGTTCATAAGGCAAAAGCCTTTTCAATGAGCAGTTTCCGTTGGATCTAACGAGATGCTCTCATTTGTTTTGCAGGGGTCCAAAGATTAGCCCTTCATTAGGGCAAAGTTAAGTGAAATAGCTAATTTAAAACTCATTCCCCTACTCCATAGATTTTTGTCTTCCTTTTAACTGAGAGGATTTGCTGGTAGGTCATTTATCTTCTCTGACAGATGCTGCCATTTAGCTCTGATCACTTTGGAAAGTGCACACACACTCAACAGCAAAAGATTTCAAGGAAATTCTATGTCATGGAAACAAGAAAAAAATGAGTTTCATAATGGTGAGGTTTTTTAAGACATTATCCTGCCACAGTAATTAGCCAGCTATATTCTGCTTGTTACAAACTCTCCTTCATTTTCCTTTTTCCCCTGTCTGCTTTATATTTCAGACATAACACTTATAACTAAGCAATCACTCCAACAGGCACAGTCAGTATTTGACAGAGTAGATAGATTTTCAAAAAGCTCTTATGAAGCACTCTGGAAATTCAGGTAGGTAGACTTGACACACAACAAACTTTCCTTTCAAAAATTATTAAATATAAAACAGTAACTCTCATCATTTGTGGCCCTTAGCAAAATATTTTTCAGTTGAGACAGCTGTGTTTTTTTGGTGGAAATCATATTTCAGAAGGCTTCAGTAAGGAAGAAAACAACTACTTCCACAATCATACATGAAGGAAAAGCTTCCTTCCCCTAAATTTGGTATAAGAATTGCTTCCACCCTTCCAGATTTGTCCCACTTCACTTCCTGGATCCAAGGGCTAAAGCCTGGGTGCTGTCTGCAGAGGCACACTCAGGCAGGTGAAATAAAGATTTTTCTGCAGTTCTTGGGCATCCTTGCAGGTAAGCCATGCTGTTACTGCATGAGTAAACACCACCAGTGCCATTGGCTCACTCTCACCACACAAAAGGCCCTCAGTAGCACACAGTGATCACACACTGCTTCTTTTCTCTGACCTTTAATACAGACAGTGCCTCCCTTACCCAAAGGAAAGCTGAGCAAAAAGACACTGATGCTGTTTCCCAGCCGTGTGCTGTTTGATGAAATCCCCATTTGTTGTGTTCCTTTGCCACCCCTTTTCTCAAGGCTGTATCTCTCCCACAGCTGTTCCACATTGAGTTGGGGAATTCATTTGGAGACTCGGGGAAGCAATAGCTTGGCAATTCCAGCGCTGCAAAGGCAAAGCTGAAATGCCTTCACACAGCACCTGCTGAGGGGACCTTTTACTGCTTTTATAATATGGAACAGGAATTTGGCCCCAAGGGGAGGATCTTGCTGTACACATGCAAAACCCCAGGTTCTGCCTCATTATAGTTATTGGCCTCCCAATTAACTTGCTTCCTGTGAGAGCAGGGAGGAAGGCATTTTGCTCACTGAGATTTCAGACTCGACACTTTGTGAAGTCTTTTGCCTTAAGGACTGTGTATATCCCTAATTGGTGTTTGTCACTAGCAATTCAAAATACTTTTCCTAGGTCAGCTGCTATACACAGCATCACATCCACATTTTACAGCCAGGTAAACTGAGGCACAGGCCAGGACATCTCTCCCTGGTAGTGCAGCATGTCCACAATGCAGCCCTCAAGGCAACCTGCCTCAACACAGCTTCTCTCATTACTCAGGTATCAGATAACTATTTGTACATGGCTTTAACAAGGAGTGTCAGAAACACCCATTCCTGGAAATGTTCTGTGTTTGAGAAATAACTGGGATGCCCAGTCCTCTGTGAGTTTAATCTAGGTCATCTAAAATGTCTTTCTGGTACATCATTCAGAGCCATCCATTGCCAACAGCATCTGCAACAATAGGATATTTCACTTGCAATTACATTAACAAATGTAAAAATGCTTGAAATCAAAGTTATCCTCTAAATAAGCTGTGTAATGCTTGCAGACTACTTAATATAAGCAGCATCTGTGATGCAGCACATACCTACAAAGTGTTAAACAGTGCTACTGTAGTAAAACTGTCAGCCTTGATTATTTAAAAGGTGTCTACCTGCAGGCTTTGCTTTCATTCCCTGTTGTTATTAGTACATCCCACATGTCTGACCAGACTGGCCAATGCTCTGTTCATATTACACTTGGCCCCTGTTCCTCATTTATCAGCCATAGAGACAAAAGCTTGGCTTCCTCTTTCTGAACAACAAAGATTTATTCTTGATGGCATCCCTCTGCAGTCAAATAAAATCCTTGTATGCATTTCTCAACAAATCCACACCAATGCCATAAACTGACACGAGTGTTAGAGCCAAGACAATGACTACTTGTTCTGATAAAAGGTGGGGATCCTGCAAGTGCTGCAGTTGATTTTAACTTATAATAGAGTTGACATTGCATGAGCCATAGTTTCCAAGCTCCCTTGCTCCCTCCTATCCACCTCCTTCCTTCAAGTTTTTCAGCCCTGTCTGCAGCCCCCATCTCATTCTGCACATCTGCAACTCCCATTTCATCTCATGTCTAGTCCACATTAATTTCTTGCGTCACTGAAAACAGGAATAATACCTAGTCAATCTCTGCAGCAGGGTTAACAGTTTATGCAGCCTTCACACCATGGCAGAAAAAATGTTCATGAAATCTTTGTGTTTCTATAAAACATTAACATGCACAAAACGATACTGGCTTATTGTGCCTGGTGGACATGGGGAGTAAAATACTCTTACATGTTCCAGAATCTGTCCTTTCACAACCACTAAAATAACTTGAAAGTTTAAAGGGAACTCTGCCTGATTCAGCAGCTTTTAGCAAGAGTTTTTTTTAAAGTAAAACATTAAATAAATACAGTCTAGATTACATTTGATGTGAATTTATAGGTGAGATTTATAATGCTTATCCGTATGAATTAGACTAGCCAAAATTTTTCATACCATTTTGCATGCCTCGGAGAGACAGAAAGATAAAGATTTAATTTTCTCTGAATGGGCCATTACGAGCTGTGAAATTGCTCGCTGTTATCTACAGCAAAGCTCTTTGTGGTCTAGCTGTATTTGTTCTGCATAATGAACAGAATGCCAGTGGTTTCCATCTCCATACAGCTCCTCACTCCGGGCACTCCACAGACACGGCTGACTACCTTTGCTAGTTAAAAATGGAGTTACCAGAGGCAAAGAAGATTTAGCGGTCAAAACCCAAGTCTGCGGCAGAGTCAAGAATAGAATTTCAAGCTTCTAAACTATTCCCAAAGGCCTGTTTTAACCACTACACAGCACTGTGCTGGCAGGGTGCAACCACAGGTCGAGCTCTGCGCCAAAGGGAGAAGCTCCGGAGCTGAGAGCTCCACGCGCGGTCCCGGGCATGTGCGCGTTTCCTTCCCATCCCCCAAAGCTTTACGGGGCTTTTCGTGTGTGTGTCACCAGAGAATAAATGCCTGAGCCATTATCTGCCCATTCCAAGAGTTCAGAGAATGTGTATGACATCATGGGCATGACTCCCCCACTAATCACATTATATGCTGTTTAACTTAACACTGCTAAGCTTTGTCTGATAACATTGTAAATACCATTTTATTGCAAATTAGATTATACAAACCTCCTCAGAGTTTAGGTCAGTGCTTGCGTGAGGTCCTTGTTTCCCCCTCCTCGCCACTAGCCCAAATGGAATTGTTTGGTGCCTAAACCAAGGCATTTCTACAGAAGGAAGCATGAGAAGAAACAATGGCTAAGTCGGCACTGCAGATTGCAGTAAGCGCACAGAAGACTCCACACATCTGTTCTTTTTCTCTCTCTTCCCTTGGAATAAAATCAATAGGTTTTGTTTTTGCCTTGAAGCTGTCTGGATTTCATTACAATATTCCTGTGAGGTAGCATATATCTGAGACTTATCATTTCCTTCTATCAAGCCTAAAGCTGAGTTATACCAGTTGGTAGCCACAGCGCTCTTCTCCTGGCCCTAAGGTTTCAGATTTGTTTATAAAGGAAGCTGCAGAAGTGACATTTTCTTTTAATTTTTGCATTTGATTCTGATTTTTCTAATGACAGAACCAGACTCCAACTACGATAGCCCCAGCATGATCTTCAGTCATTGCCACAATGATGGTCCTGAATTTTTGAGGATACTTCAATTTTCATTTAATGCTGAGGGAGATATCTGGGAAATTTTTAATGCTTTAGTAAACTTCAGCAACAGGATTTCCCAACAGTACTGCATGCGAAGATACCCCTCATTTTCCTTCCCTAATTTTATCAAGGCTGTAAATATCCCATACTATTAAGCAGAGGTTTGAGAACCCAGATTTCTGCTTGTTGCTCAGGACTCTACACATCCTCAGGGTAACTTCCTGGCAGAACATGGAGCTAAGGAATGCTAAGGGAAGCAAACACAATCCAGGTGACTGAGTGCCAGTAAGGCACCAGTTAACTGCACTCAAGACAGATCCTCATGTCCTTGAGCAAACCACCTGGCTTCTGCATTCCTGCATGTTCCCATCTGGAGGAAGGCAACAGCAACGCTGCACAAACACAGCAAAGGATGCTGTAAAATAAACATTTGGAGATCTCACGTGAAACTCAATCTACCAGAACTGGGATTACTAAATACTGCATTTATGAAAGGTTAAGGCTATAGAAACTGAGTTCTGTTAACTCCTGATTTCTCAGGACACACTTTAAGGAAACTCATGTTATGAAACTCAAGTGGCTCTCCTGAAACAAATATTTCTGTGGGTGTCAATCTGATGCAAGCAGGTCTGAGCCCTCTTTCCTGTGTCCTCCCTATACTTTGTGTGTTTGCAGAACTCATCACAAATACACCTTTACACCTTTTTCTCAGCCTATTCTTTCCTCTCTCCACAAAGATCTAGTGATGAAGTACCATGGTCTGTGGGGCAGTTGGTTTCTTGATTGTGGAATTATCATTTCTCTAACCAAGTTTGCAAAGTACCTAGATGCTTTTTTGAAAACAGGAGAATAGTGCTGCATTTGAACTATCTGATTCATTAGAGAAAAGAACAAATTTAGTAAGGTATACTGAATTAATATACAGGAAAGAATAATTACAGAATTATTATCAAATCAGGTTATGTTTTTCAAGTTTTTATGTGTCTCTTTATAAGCATGCTAAACAAATTAACCCAGTACTGTGCAAAGGAACTTGAGTAATGTTACTCACATGAACAGCAGTAAAGCTGAAAAGCTTCAGTCACCAAAAATGCAAAAACTGGAGCCTGTCAGCATAAGTAGGAGAAAGTTTTTTGGTTTTATCTTTCCCTTTTTTTGTCCCTCTATTCTTTATTTTAGGATGTCCCATCTAATCATCCACTTCTAGAATAACTCTGAGTTCAGATTCCTAACTCCACCTCACACACCAATATATTTCAGTTTCAGTCTCCAGTGACAGAACCAGTGTCATCCCTAAAGACAGATAGAGAGATGCTGGGCCAAAAAGCAACTTGACCACAGAAAATTACAGACTCTGTTCCACTGTGCAAATCTGTGCCTCAGTCTGAACAGTCACAGCACCAAGAGTTGCCTAAGGCATTGGAAAGATAGTCCCAGGTGAAAAGGTGAGAGCAAGAAAACTCAAATCTTTGTACTGATGTTCAATACAGACACCATTTTGCAAGGAGAATGAATTTAAGGCAGCAGCACAGATGAAAATAACACAATGATATGAGGATTAACTGATGATCCCCACAGGTATCCCAAGGGAAATTGCCAGGCCATTAACTTTGGTATGAAATCCAGGTCATGAACAAACCTTACTGCAAGAATGACAGACTAAGTGACATAACTGGTGATCATAACCAAGAGAAATAAATGTTTGAGTCAAGAATGTCAGCGCTCCCTACAGACTCAGAATAGGGTCTGTGATGTGTCTCCTGCTGCTTCATGATCCATAAATGATCTGGAAATGCTGTGGGTAGGTGGCTGATGATACAAAGCCAGTGGGTGTTAAAATAGTAAATTTAACTCAAAGTCCACGGATAAAAAATAATGGATGAGGAAAAAAGCCATTCTTGCCATACTTTAAATCCTCTATTACCAGTTATAAAAGAAATCTTGGAGAAGTAGATCATTCTCCAGAAAGGCCAGCACAGTGTCAGCTGTCAGCATTTGGGGAAAACTATCCTGTTAAGAATTTTTAGAAGGAGAACAAAGCAGAAAATGGTATTATTCCTCTGAATAAACCTACAGTATGCCCATCTCTTCAACACTGAGCACGGTTCTAGCAATTGTGGAAATACAAAGCCACAGAAAGGGCAAGAAGCAGAGTACCAAAGCTGCACACGAGTGTTAGAAAGCTTTTGCAGGAAAGAAAACTTAAGCAAGCCAGAGCCCTTCAACCTGGAAAACAAGGATAACAACAATTAAGTTCTAGACAAGCTGTTACAGCACAGAAAAGGTAAACAGCAATGATTATTTTAAAATATTCTTAACAGAAATAATAAGGCACCAACTCAAACTGGCAGGCAGCAAGCGGGTTCAAAAGCAAACAAAAGGAAGTTCATTTTCACACAATGCCTAATGATGTTGTGGAACTCATTGCCACGGGATGTTATGGCAGCCAAAAATACAAGTGGGTTTTAAAAAAACCAATTAGACAATTTTATGGAAAAATGTCCATCAAGGAATATCAAAAACAATGATACAGCTGCAGCCTCCAGCTCAGGAAGGTCTCTAAACCAGAAAGCACTGGAAGCTGGGAGGGTTTACCAAAGGAAGTATCACTCTATACTCTTCCTGTTTTCCATATACAAGTTATTAGCTATTATCAAGAGGCAGGATATGGGGCTAGACAGACCTTTGCTGTGACTCTGTTTTTTATTTGACTAATACTCACTGATGCAAACATAAACATACACCCCGCCATGGTCACAAATAATTCCATAAAAAGTCACTACAGCAAGAAGAGTAACATCATAAGAAACAGCATTTTTTATTTGAGGAGGACTATTCTTGTGTTTAATTTGATGTCTTCTGTGTTTTCCAGAGAGGAGTCATGGTGTTACCCTTCTTTTCATTCCCTAATTACAGCAGAAGAGGCAAGCTCCAATTGAGAACCAGCTCCAAATGTCAGCTGTTAGGCCTAATGACTCAGTGATCCTGTAATTCTAGCCCAAATCCCCAGGAAAAGTTACAAATGGAGACAACAGTATTATGCACCACGATGCCCCAAAAAAGGAGCCTTCCCCATTCCTCAGCCAGCATCCAGCACTTGGAGATGTATTAATGTGAACAATTTGAGTCAGGATTCAAACCTGTCCTTAGCCATGCCAAGGAATCTGTAATTCTCAAATGGGAGAGAACCCTGGCAAGACAACCTACCTGAGGGTCAGCAAAGCTCCCAGGTTCATTTGCACATGATGTTCATTTGCACACATTTGTCCCTGACTCGTTTCACAAAAGAATGCAGATTCCAGTGACAACAATCCTCTTCAAATGGGAGTTACCATGAGACAGAGTTGAGCCAGAACAGTTCTGCTTTTTACTGTTAATCCACACTGTGATAATTAAAATCAGCAGATCCGTGTTTGACACCAAGCTATCAATAACTGGAAGAGATGGCTACTTCCTCATTTGAAAGTCACATCATTTATTTAGGCAGCTGATTCCAAGACCCAGGTAGGCAAGTTCAGAGCTTTATCCTTTAAACTCACCTTCATTCTGCCACCAATTCTAAATGTGTCAAGACCCTTTATACCTTTATACCTAGTTCTGTACCTCGATGGAGATTCTGTTGCCTTCCAGTAGAAATCCTTCCACAAGGCAGAGCAGTGAAATTCCTCAGGTCAGGCACAGAATCCAGCACAAATAGGATCTATGGGCTGGAAGTGGTACTACAAAAGATGATAATAATAATAGTAGCTTAAGTAAAACCAATCAAAGATAAAAACCAATAAACCATCCTCTGCTCCCCTTAAGAAAATTTGTTTATTCACCCCCTCACCAAGGAGGTTGCTCTATTTATCTGCCCGGAGAGCTCAGACATTCCTTGCATGTGCAGCACAGATGGTCACCACACCACAAAAGGCAGAAAGGCTCCCATGGACGTGTCTGGTTTCTGGATATACAGAAACCTGGTCAGAGCTTCTGCTCCAGCAGGGCTGCTATGCATCCAAAACCCCAAACAAATACAAAAAGCCATCAATATCCTCTGGACAACATCTCTTAGTGGAAAAGGAGAATGTCCAGGGAAAAGGAGCTGCACAGTGACCTTGATTGGGAGTCTTAATTAATTAGTGTACATAGATTGTTGTGAGATCCCAAAGTGGGAAGTGCTAAGGAAGCAAAAGTATTATTTATTAAAGCTCAAGACTCTGTTATTTCTTTATCCTCAGATATTCTTCACGTCTGTTTTTGCATTCATGGCCATTGCTACTTCAAATTATTTCAGCTGTCTTGATCTTTTCTTTACCAAATGGAATAGCTCCAGGCAGAGGATATGCAGTATCTGGTAGCTCAGATACTGGGTTGGCTCATTGCAGTTATTTATCTTATTCTTTTCTAATTTATTTACTGTTCTGATCCCAGTCCTGCTCTTCCTTTCATTTTATAGCCAGACACCAAATGTGGCTGCTCTCCATGGACAGAAATTACTCAGACAGTAAATGCCATTAATATTTTTACTACCTCACTAAATACACTTCTACAGCGTGTGGAAGGGGTCTGCAAGGTCTGTTTTAGCAAACTGGGTATAAAAATCATTGCTAATTCCTCTGAAAACTAAAAGACAGAGCAGTTTGGAAGTAACCATTTTAGTTCCCAAGGTGGGCAATACAAACTAATCAAATAATAAATTTGGGGTAACTGAAAATCAACTGAAACAAAGCAGAGCAGAAAGTTAATTTTGTAACACTTTGTGTTCCGTGACAGAAATTGTACACAAGATTTTGTCCTCCTTGAAGAAATTACTGAGTGCATAACTGTTTCTATGTCATACATGAAAAAAATCGCTAAACTTGTTTCTGCTTTTGGAGGAGTCATTCTAGCTTTCAGCACTTAAAATACATCCCTCTTTTTCTTCAAAAACATAGGGTACAAATCTCTGCTTTTTTTTTTCCTCAACTTAGTAAAAACATAAATAAACCAGGAAATTAAAGCCAAGAAAAAAAATAAATATGAGAAAGCTACCTTTTCCACATCCTGTTGTGCCTAAATAGAACACGTTGTACCAACATGTATGATTTCTCAATAAAATGTATCTCGGACACTTCAAAAGCTGACCATAATCAGGAGAGTTAAGTGAGGAATTCAGCTTGGATGGGGGATTGTGCTGCTTTTGTTGCACATTAGTTAAGCACGCAGGTTTGTGGGTTTTTACTTTATCTTGGATTTTACTGTAGTGTAATTGAACTCTGTTACCTTTCTCAGTTTCCTAAGTGCTCCACTAAGTGTCTGTGTGGATTTGGGTTTAAGGATATTGTAGACAGATCCAGAGGAGATTGAAGTCTGTGGCCTCTGCAGAGTTTGGCTAGTCCTCCACTGCGGAAACTGGGTCTTCCTCTCACTTCTTAATCCCCCTGGGATCAGCCCTCAGACATGTGCAGAAATAAGGGTTCAAAAACATGAATTTGCTATGGATCCACAGGCAAACCTCACACTTACATCAGCAAAAACAGGTTTCACAGAAGGGTGTCTTTGATTGTAGCGGGATCATTCACTTTACATTAATTTTATGCATTAAATTCACAGCCTTTGCAGGATTACACCCTTAACAGTAATTCCAGGTTTGGGGTGTCCCATCAGCTGTGTTTGGCCCCTCCCCATCTTGGACCGCTGACATTTTCACCGGAGCACAATTTATTTCCTTCACACCAGAGTTTTCATATAGATACTACAGCAATAAACCCGTCATTTTTGCAGTGGGATGCTTGAACTCCTCAGACAGTGGTATCTCCACGTAATCAAACATGATAAACAAATAGTCAACAAATGCACTTCAGTAGGTTTTACTACCTCTGAAACAGCCTATACTTCTATAAAAAAAGTGAGTTTAGGCTTCATGTGTCAAGTTCTGCATCAACACCCCTTTTATAGCCACAGCTCTGACAGGAAAAACCACCCCAAACCTCATTTAAAAACCAGACTCCTCACCCACTGCAGACACTCGGGCGGGTGTTTCACATCACTGTATCACAATTTCCTTCATGTCTTCATGAGAGAACACTCATGCCTGAGTCTGGGGGAAAGGACCTGCAAGCAGGGACCATTTGAACTCTTCCTCTGGGTGATGTAGGGAGCAGCACCTTACTGAGGGGAAGAGGCCTGCTGAGAGGAGACCCACCATGGTGGGAACCCAACTGAGGGGGAGAGACCCACCATGGTGGGAATCTGATGAGGGGAGAGATCCACCATGGTGGGAACACAAAACTGAGGGGGAGACACCCACCATGGCAGGAACCCAACTGAGGGAAGACCCATCACGATGGGAACCCAACTGAGGGGGAGAGACTTTCTCCACCATGGCAGAAATCCACTTTGGGGGAATCCACTGTGAGGGACACACTCTCTGAGGTGAGATGCACCATGGCAGGAACTTCCTGACAGGGAGAGACTTTCTGATGGGAGAGACATGCTGAGGGGAGATCCACCATGGTGGAAACAGTTTGAGGGGGAATCCACTGTGGGGGAGACACAGTCTGAGGGGAGAGAAACATTGAGGGGAGACTCACCATGGGACAGACTTGCTGAGGGGAGACTCACCGTGGTGAGAACCCTCTGAGAGCATATCCACGGTGTGGGAGACAATCTGAGGGGAGAGACCTGCAATGGCGGGAAACCTTCTGAGCAGGAATCCACTGCGAGGGAGACACACTTGGTGGGGAGAGACCCATTGAGGGGAGACCCACGGCAGGAACCCTCTGAGGAAGAATCCACAGTAGGGAGGACACACTATGGTGGGAACCCAGTGAGAGCATATCCACAGTAGGGCAGACACTCTTTGAGGAGAAAGACTTACTGAGGGGTTAGACCTGCCATGGGATAGACTGTCTGAGGGAAGAGACATGATGAGGGGATACCCACCAAGGCGGGAGCCCACCAAAGAAGAATACATTGGAAGGGACAGACTTTTGCAGGTAACAGACTTGCTGAGGAGAGACCTACAGAGAGAGGGGAACTTGTGAGAGGACTTGCTGGGGGAAGAGACCCGCTAAGAGGAGACACACACTGCAGAGAGATCTGCTGAAGTTAAGAAACCAGATCAGGGAACAAACCTGCTAAGGGAATCCCCACTATGGGGGGACACCCTATGAGAAGATACTAGCTAGGGAAGAGACCCCACGGTGGGGATACGATAGTAAAACTAGGAGAGAAGGTTTGATCACCGTGGGGGAGACCCACTGAGGTGGACATCACCGATGCCTCAGCTCTGCACGCTGATGCCGCCCGGAGGAGCCACGACAGCAGAGCGGGCTGGTGGCTCGGGGGTAGTTTTGTGTGCTTGTGGTTGGTTGGTTGTGGGGTCTCTGTCTCTTGGCGGGGCACGGCAGGGAACGCAGGCAATACTCCGCTGCAGGGACATCACAAGCCAATCCCGGGCCCACCTGGGTCCCCTCAGCGCCCGCGACGGGCCCAGCGCCCCGGGGCGGCGCGGCGCGAGCAGCAGCGCCGCCTGCCGGGCAGGGCGGGCCCGCTCCCTGCCCTCGCT